>JAOXNN020000021.1:6217248-6228024 GCA_028571205.2 Hydropsyche betteni
CGCCCATATGGTATATGGGCGCACTTCAATCTAAAACGATGTGTTCCATTTTTGCGACTAAAGGATCGCGCATGACAAAATCGCAAGTGGGCGCCTGGACTGACTCTGTTTTAAATATAGGTGTCCCGAAATTAACGCGAAATTTGAATTAGACGCGATTTGTGCAGTTAGTTGTTGGCAGCACTGGAAAAAAAATCAATTTGAGAGCCGATGGTTTAGGGTTATTTAAAATAAAGCATTTAAAAACAACGCATTTTCGTTGTTGATTATTGTTGTTCCTGGCTGTGTGATTTTGTGTCTTGCTGATCAGATTGGCCGTCCAAATCATGCGATTTAACGCTGTTAGAATTTTTTTTTTTTGGTTTTGAAGTTTAAGGTTTATGCCAACGAGCCTACGACCACCCATACCTTAAAGGAGGAAATTAAACACTGTATCAATGAAATTCAACCACATTTATACAATACGGTCATAGAAAATTTCAACTAAAAAGTGTGTATTTGCTTTGTGCCGTGGAGGCTTTTTACTTGATATGCTATTTCGTTTATAACCCTATACTTTACGAATTAATAAAAAAAAATTATTTTTATCAAAAACCTGTGTTTTCAATCAAAATTACTTCTTGCGTAAATTTTGAGACACCTAAATAATACAAATGACTATTTTTACATTATAACATTTGTTCATATCCTTGAAAACAATTCATACACTTCTAAGAATAAGAGAAAAATAGTAAATTTGTTGTTTTTCAATACTAGAATTAGCGATATTCATCACCACCTCATTAACGATCGTCATGTCATCCAAATTTTACATTGTACATTTGTTCATATCCCTAAAAGCAGTTCCTCCAATCCTGAAGTTCTCACATTAAGAAAAATGTAGCTAATTGTCGTTTTTGTTCACAGACGATGCAGATACCGAAAAAGGCTGTTATACAGACTTAACCAAATGACCATCCGACGATCTGAAAGTCAACCGAAACCACACAGACGATTGCATACCGCGACATACAACCACATAATTGCAAAAAAAGCTCAAAAGAGAAATACAACCACCGCACGAGGGGATGTTGATGGCGCGCGTCCGTTTCGTGTCAATGGCGGACGTTTCTCTTTGCGGCCAAGTCGCAGTCACCTGAACAAAAATATTAAATCGATTAAAAAAACGAGAACCGTTAAATATCATATTCATGTGATTCACTCATTGTACAAAGGAAAATGTGTATAATAATAATTTAAAAAAAATAATTATTTCTGTATATCGAAAATTGTGTTTGCGTGTGTGATTTTTGACCTGTCATTGTGATCGTGGCTTAAACTAATAGCATGATGTAATTAAAATGCAGCATCTTTTCTAAAAAAATGAACTTTTATGAAAATATATTTATATTTTAAAAATTATTAAAAAATAATACAACGAAGAGAGATTATACGTTGAGCATCCCTGAGACGGTGTGCGTCCACTGATTTGAAGAATGAAGACTTCCGAAGACTGGAACGACTACGTCTCATGCGGCTACAAAATGAAAAGTATACGATTACTTAAAAAAATTAATAAATTAATAAAAATAAAGATTAGGTAACCCCCTTCTTCCCCCAGACACACACAATTCTAATTAAAAAAATACTATTCCCGTGAAAATTTGCAACTGTGTCGGTCGCAACTTTTCGCATGATACGATTATAAAGTGACTTAATTTCGTTGGAGGTTTGTACACAAAACAAAATAAGTAAAAAAAATAATGAAAACATGAGGTGCAATTGTAAACGCTGCGCTTTGCCCGCGAAAGTTCGTCTATTGTCGAGAATCTGTGTATAAAAATAAATATGTATAATTTAAATCACGTTTGTATTGTACATTTTCGATTTTCTTATTGACATGTGTATTTGTATAGAGAAAAACGGAAAAGCGCAGCGTCGTTTATGTTTAAGGAAAAAACATTAAAATATTAATTAAATATGAAATTGATATGCAATTGTTAATAAAAAAAGATTACTAAATAATTGTAATATTATTTGTAAAGGTGTGTTTTTTTTAGTGAATATTACACAATGAATGTAAAAACGCAAAATCCTTTTTTAAAGACTATACTGCCCCCCTTCTCCCCTACTACCCCTGAGATCCCAAAACGTTGATTTATTTATATAAAAAAAAATGGAAATAAATTAATTTTTAGTATGGATAGTGCTCGTAAATCGTAAGTGATATTTGACCTTAGCATAAGATTGTGTATAAATTTGTGAAGAGATCTAGGAAAATCTAATTTTTTTCGTTAATTTCTATTTTTGGCGCGTAAGTGAACGGGGGTCGTAAGGACGCTGAATAAAAGCTTCCTCGGAAACAATTTATTTAAAAATTAAAAAGATGAATATTTTAGCAGCTTTTTGGCTGCTGAAACTGTAGGACTTGTACATATTATATTATATAATTAAAAGAAAACATAAAAATAACACATTTGTCATCATCAAAAACATAAGATTTTAAGCTAACGACTATTGTAAATTTTACCGGGATGAAATTTTACAGATTTAACTGAAGATACATAGCTTTGTATACGTAAAAAATACATATTCTTTTCGAATTTTCTCCGAAAAAAATTTAAAAAAACATCGTGTATGAAAGGAAAACTATTCGAACGTGTTATTAATATATATTTATACCGTTACAATTCGGTGCTTTTAAATGTAAACATTTATATATTTATCAAATTGTAAAGCGAATCCGATAATGCCTATTTTTTCACAAACAATCATAATTTCGTTTGAACCGCACTTATCCTTTTTCGCAAAATAAACCATTTTCCTTTTTTTTTAAATACATAATGCATAAAATATACGTAAAATTTCTCACTTGTATATCAATAAACGGCGCTGTAAAAAATACATATTTTAATAATGTCAATATTTACGCAATTTCGAGCGATTTTATATTAGCACTCTCAAGTTATACTATGTTTATGCACATACGTACAATGAAAGACTGCAATGAAATGTATTTAAAATTGCTAATACAAAATTGATTCGAACTTATGAAAAAAAACATACTGAAAATGTATACCAAAATTATCAAAAAAGTTCATGTGATAAATGTGTACATATGGAACTCATCAATTCGATTGTTTTAGATTTCGGGTTTTTTTTTCAATTTTAAAAATTATACTAAGCAATTTTTATGTATGGACATCCGATCGGAAAAAAAGACCAAGACAATCAAATTGTATACGAGTGACAAATCACGCAAAATAAATCATTGATTTTCGCGATTTATTTTAGTTAATTAATTTTTTGAACCATACGCAAGTTATGGAGTCAATTTACAGGGTACTGTTATACGAACGATATCAGAACAACATGCAAACTTTATTATGTATTTTTTATCATTTCGGAAATTGCTTAGTGTAATTCTATTGTTGGACTGTATTCTTCTTCTCGTATTATTTCGTTTCTGGTTCGCTAATCACTATCGCACTGAAAAAAGCGTTTCGCTTTAACGATACAAATTAGAGAGAGAAAAACCTTCTGATGATGAAGTCTCACGTTATTATATTCATCATAAGCCTTATTCAATGTATACGATATGAAAAGTAATGATCATTTTTTGCAAAAAAATTAAAAAGACGTGAACCGCTAACGTGTTGAATTTTGAACGATAAAAAAATAACATTAATGCGTTCACACAATACGAAAATTAATTACAGAAATATATTATTATTATATATATATGTATATGTTTACACTTATGAAGTTAAAATGATGAAATATTGAATATTTAAATTGTACGACAGATCGCTTAGGAAATTGTATTTTTTTTAATGTAAAACCATTTTTTTATAAGGGAAATATTGTCTAATGGAAAACGCACTTTCAATTACATTTTTCTGTTCAAATTTTAATTGAAAGTTTAGTTTACCATTCCCGATTCAAAGACATTTTCAATTCAAGCGAAATTCTTACGTTCGAATGTGCATAATAGAAGAGCTATTAATTTTTTCTATGTACCTGGTCGCCCTTTTGTATTCATCTTTCGATGTATAATTTTATTATTTAAGAAAAAATAAATATACTGCAGATTCGAACCGAAAGAATTTCGTTTCACACGTTTATATAGTTTAAACAATTCAACTTTCGTTCAACATAATGAAAACATATCACTGTATACAATTATTTCACTTACGAACATATATTTTCTTGTCCGTGAAAAATGCTTTCGTTTTGATAATGACACATGAGTATTGTTGACGATTAAAAAGTAAACTTTTTTTTCTTTTGTAAAATGTATTGTATAAATTGTATTCGAGTTTATATTCTTTAGTGTCTCGCCTGTTCTCGTTATTTGGTCATTTTGTAAAATAAAATTTTTTCATATTGTTTTTATCTTTTTTGTATCTATTGTAAAATATATTATAGAGAAGTGGAAAAATTATTATTTGTTTCGCTCAAAAGATTCTTTTGATATGTTCGTCATTTTCGATGATTTTTTTCATTCTCTTCGAGTGTAAATTTAACACGAACACGTACACACAAAACACACAGTGATAACTGATTAATTGTGAAATTAAATAATATATATTATATATAAATAATGAAAAATACTGGAGAAATGAAATCACGCTGAAAATGTTAATTGATAATTATTAAAAAGCGGACTATTATATATGTGTATGTATGAATTTTTTATCCAACATTTAAGATAATTAGTGCATATGCTATAAACTTACCTCTATACTGAATTTAATTAATTATTATATAAATAATGAAATATATTATTATTGATTGATTATTAAGTGATTTAAAATAATAAAATGGAGATGAATGATGCGCGGGTGAGCTTGAGTCCTCTGTATAGTGTTTTTTTTTTTTTGAATGATGGAATAATGAAATTTGTCAGCATTATGAATGCTACATCTTGTGTAAAAAAATTATTAAAAAAAAATATTAAAAAAATGTTCTGCGTTTTATTTACAGTGCGAGACCCATATTACACAACACATAACATACATGCGAAAACATTGATTTATAATCTTTTAATTATTATAAATTTTTAACTGACGCAATTAATATGTCGATATAAAGACTTCAAACCATTTTTGAAATTTTAATTAATTAAAGTTTTTTTTTATTTTTTCAAATAATGAAAATTTTTATTGAAAAACCATATTGTAGCTTATTGTTAAATATTTTGAGAGTTACTCACAATCGAACAATTTCAAAATCGAATCGATTTAATTTATCAAAAAAACGATAGATAATTTTTAGTATTCAAACTAAAGTTTCCTTTTTCTTATCGCAATTTAAAAAAAAATCAAAACTTCCATTGATATATCAAAAAAATCTCAACCTGAAACCAACACTACATAAAAAACGTTCAACAAAAATCATCACAACATATTAAAACATCAAACAAAAAACTTAATAAAACACAACCTCTACAAAAAAAAATCCCTAAAAGCCTTTTTCAGCCGAGACTGGAGCGCCTATCGGATTATTATTATGATGCCGCTCTGCGATATTTTCGGCCCCGACGCGAAATAATAAATTGTTTCAGCGGCGGAGGGACCAGGCCCGCTTCCAGGGGTGGGCCCACCCACCGGGGGCGAAGACGACGAGTCCCTTTTCCGTAACTAAAGTTGCAATTCCATCTCGCTGGGCGCGCGCGATACAGCTGCCGGCCCATTTGTCAACCTCGCCTACCCTTTCGGGGGGCGGATTCCCCGCCGAAGGGCGGATTCCCCACGAAGAAGGGTCTCTCAATACGGAAAATGCATCCATCACGGTTGTTTTTTTTTTTCGGGAGGGCCGACGACGATGTAATGGACGAGAATCGAACGATTTTCGCTTTGAAAGTTTCGCGTTTTGTTTCGTGGCGCGTTTGGAATGTTTGTGTTTTTGAATGTGGTGTGAGTTTGAATTGGGGATTTGTTGAAATTTTAATTTTGATTTGAATTCTTATTGATATATTAGTTTCGTTTGTAATAAAAAAACCCAGTGATCTTTTTTAATTTTTCAAATCTTAAAAAAAATAATACTTTTTTTCAATCGATTGAAATACAAACTCTCAAATATCTCGAATTAAAAAAATGAATATGCACTACTTTTGAAATAAATAGCAAATTAATGAATAGCAAGTTCAAGTTTAATTTTTATAAAATTCAAATTAACCTAATAATTTTTATCTATTTATTGTATTAATTTATGACAATCATCATAAACAATTATTTGATCTTTGATTTAAAATTTTTTTCTACGTTTCATATTACTTGAAATTTACCAAATTAACTTTTAAAATTGTAAATGATTTTAAAATAAAATAAATTATTTGATATAAAATACGAAATATTCCAATAATTTAATATTTATGATAAAATTATGCAAACTATCATATTATATCATCTGCCATCTTTAGTGAAATTTTCAAACTTTCTAAAGAAAATATAATATAATTCAAATAATTAACTATAAATAAAATGAAATTTATACTTTATATCGGTTAGTATACTAAAATCAATCAAAAATTATATTTCAATAACGAATCTTTTAACACAACCATTATTTAACCATAACCACTGGTAAAACCGACGAAAATTTCGGAATTTCCACTATATTTTAATACAAATAATAAGGCCCGTATGAGTGTTGCATGGGGTGGGCAACGTGTATTAAGGGGATTGAGATATGTCGTCGTATGATTGGTCTGACGCGAGCCCAGCCCGACCCTGGAGGCCCGTTATCGGTCGCCCTAGGCCCTGGCGGCGCGTCATTACTCAAAGTCCTGAACCCACCCCTGTGCGCAGCCCTTTTCGTGCCCCTTTCAAAAGATGAGAGAAAATCTTCTCGACTAGGCTCCGTGACGCCTTTTGGCTGTCGCTGATTTTGTAAGTACGATCTAAATCGTTAAAATTTTGGACTTGTGTTTTTTTTGTCGATGCTTTTATTTAGATTTGTAATTTTGGGTATTTTTTTTTAATTATTGTGGATAAGTTTAAAAGTTTAAGATAATTTTGCATTACTTTTTGTTGAGAAATATCTTATACTTTATATATGTTTCAATAGTAATTACTGTTTTATGGTGATTTGAATTTGAAATCGATTACTTTGATTAACAAAAGTAAAATGTTCAATATTTTCCTTACCAAAAATAAATTATTATACAGTTTGAAGTTTATAAAATGATCCACCTTATTAAAAAATTGATCAAAACAATAATTAACAAAATATTATTATTATAATTATCTTATTATGAATCAAGTGATTAATAAAATAATATTAGTTGAACTTCAAATTAGTTTCGATTTTTTTTTTACTTTTTGAACTTGAGTCTAATAGATTTAATTGTGTTCCTGAAAATTAAAATCTTATTTTCATACGAAATGAAAAACTAGTTAATTTTTAGGTTAAGGTTGTTTTACTAAAAGATTTTACTGAAAAAAAAAATTTTGTGTTTAAAATGATCCACATTTCTGAAACATATCAAACTATTGATACGAGGTTGGCTCTCGGATAAGTTATATAGCCTAGACCCCCAATATTTGATGGGGAGACCTTGTCCTGCAATGGGCACAAAACGGGTCGACAGTGATGATGATATCAAACTTTTTGTATAATATTATTAAAAAACCATTTAAAAATTCGACAAAATTCGATAATTACAATCACTCCCGAAAACAATTTGAAAATGAAAGCGAAAATTGAATATTATATCCAAAATTGAACCTAGTAGAAAAACCCACCCTCGAAGATGCGAAGGTCGCCCAGCCGATGGAAATCAAAGGTTCCTCTTCTGGCGAGGCGCAGAGCTAATTTCATCTCGCAGGCATTTCCCTTAATTACCGCAACGAACAGGTGGAAGTGTGGGCGTTCGAGGAGAAAACCGGGAACCGTGCACACCCCCGACACCCCCCGCCCTGTATTTATGGCATCTGGAGAGATCGTTACCTGGTTCTCTCCTTACGCAAAACTTAAATTAGCCAATAAACCTGTCAGGTGCGGGCCCGGCTCTTCCCGGAGGTAAATACGATTCTCTGTTTATAATTAGTTTATATAAGTTGATACAGGTGGCGGGCGCGCCCCCTGGACCCCACCCTGGCGCGCCGAGGGCGAGGGGTGCCCCCGCGCCGGTTAATTTATGTACGAAACAGTCCCACTCCGCGCGGGAGCAGGGGCGGGCTGTTCGGAGAAGAAAGCTAATCTCATTAGGCGGCAATAATTTCGCCATGTTATTATTTTGCGCGTTTCGTTGTCGCCGTTGACGCCGTTGATTTCGAGAGGTGCCTAGCTTTGGGGCCTTGTTGCTGCTGATTGGAAAAATGGTAATGATTTTCTTTTTTCATTGAGATTTTTATTTTTTCGTATACTAAGTTCGAAAATTTCAATTATTTTTTATATTACATAGATTGTTTACAAATCATATCGGAACGAAAATTGCTTTATTGTTGTAAAAATTATTCAACTTTTATAAAAATATTTTTGTAGTAGGATTAGTAATCACATAATTTTTGAGATTTATAATAAAAATTTAACAATATGAAAATTTTACTTTCAAAAGTATCACAAAGTGCTATGGTTACCGATCGAAAGAAGGAACTTTGTAATTAAATAAAACATAATAATTTTAAGAAAAACATCAAAAGTTCTTTATTCAAAGTAATGTCCATCGCTAGTTTTAAATTTCGACCATCTTTCAAATAATTTGTATTATAGATACTGTCCGAATAGAACCATTCTTGTTTTGAAGCAAACAATTAAGTGACCCAATTTTCAACTTCATACGTTTTGAAGTACTGTCTAAAAAGTGCATGTATAATAGCATAGATCGAAGCTAGTGGTAATTTGAAAAAGCAAAGTCTGATGAATACAGTGGTTAAGTTAATACTTCCCAGACAATATCTTTTAAAATGTTTCTAAAAGGTTCTGAAATTCATGATAATGCGTCATCGTCTATGTCAATTTGTTGTTATGAAATCCATTTCCCATACATTTTAAGCGTTTAAAATAATAATTTTTAAAATATTTGAACCAACGTTCAAAAGTATTTTGAAATGGAATATGTTAACCATTAGCTTCCCGAAATATATAATAACAATTTGTTATGAAAATCTAAAACTTGTTATCAAGAAAACAAAATTACATACATATCAAATTACAACATGTATGTGTAAATCCATTTATTAAAAAAAATCCCACCTTTCAACCGGTATATTTAAAAAGTATATATAAATCTTCACATGTTATTTTTTCATTATCATTAACATGTTACACTTAAAATTTTTCACCAATATCACATTGAAACGAAAAATTATTCAACGGAAATTTATAGAGGCACCAAATCAAGATTGTGCATATCTCACATAAAAATTTGAAACAGTTTAAAAAAACGAAATACTATTTCAAAGAAACCTGAAACTATTTAAAGACCACCCCCATATAATAATGCAACACTTGACCGGTAAATAATGCGTCTCGGTGCCTCGGTCACGAAATCGTGCACAACGGCTTGCGTAACAAAGCGAAATATCGGACCCTTCCCCTCGCTCATTATCGCTGAAAATCGCACTCTTTTCATACACGAGACGCCTTCGAATATATTTATTATAATTATGCACGCGTTCTGCATTTACTTTTCGTTTTTACATAGGAAATTCGAATTCGAAACGGGCGTGGCCGCGGGCTATTGGACGAACGGGGCCGTAATGAGTCGCCGACACGAAAACATGGCTTCCGAGTTGACTTGTTTCGCTTTATATTTGTATGTAACTTTGTGTTTACGTGCACTTGCTGAAAAAGGAGGCGGTCTTGTGAACGTGATACCATATATGTGCAGTCGGCTCTCGATTTGTACTGCCGCATTTTAATAGAGCCTTTATAGAAATTGTGGCACGAAAGTCGTTTGCTTTGAATGTGAGCTAATTGGTTGTGTGGTTCAATTATTTTTGTACTTATACGTCGATAGTTTTGCCTTGACGAATGCGCTATTTCCATTCCCTTTGATCGCTGAAGTTAAGCGACAAATCGCAAGGTAACAATTATTGCATATTATTAGTCTAAAATTGTTTAAATTAAATGGAATGGTTTTTACACTTGAACTTTTTGATTGATGCGAAAAATAACCATCTTATTGAAAATGAAAGAAAATAACCATCTGGGTAAAAACTAGTCAAATCAAAAAATACTTAAATTAATAGTATGTGTGTGTGTGTTTTTTTCTCTTATCAAATGCACCGATTTATGCAAAGATAAGCCAAAGGTTAGTAGGTAGATAAACGTTATTTCGTACCGTTGGACTGAAACTAGGGATGTAGAAACCAGAAAATTAAATTTACAAAAACTGAAAAAACTAACAAATAACCGAAAAAACTGTAATACCAAAAATACTTTCCCAAAAAACAACATTTTTCAAAAAAAAAAAACCCTGTACACTCACAAAACCCGATATCTGCAAAAATTCCAAAGAATGATAAATAACTTTTATCATATTATAAATATTCGTAACACAAAAAAATTGATTTACCGATAAATTTGCCAAACTGTTATTTGGGTCGCTTACCGGTCGATCGCATCCCTAACTGGAACTATTTGAAGATATATGATTTTCAGTATACATACTTTCACTTTTCCTAAACTTGCCTGAATTTCTAAGGTTATTTTAGCAAGTACTTTAAAAGAATATATATAATCACGGATTTCTGTGTATCTGTGTGTCTGCGTGTTCGAATGACGCTCGCGACTGGCTTTGCCTATATGACGTCTGGTGACAATAACAAATGAACTATTTTGATTTTA
>JAOXNN020000021.1:6228124-6242434 GCA_028571205.2 Hydropsyche betteni
GAACTCAGTTTTTTTAGATTCCGCGATCAAAGTTGTCACATGAATAAAAATAATTTTCTAAATGAATAAATCATCATTAAAAATAATTTAAAATTCTTATAAATTTTCAAAATGGAACTAATGGATGGTTAAATGGTTATATATGGTAATAAAAATGAGAGTACATATGTCTGTTTTGTAATATGAGAGAAAGCTTTTTTCAGAAGTGTTGCGCAGAAACCAAATACTCGTTATACACGAATTGCCGTTTTCGCGTTAATGTTTCTCCGGTTTTATTTGGTTTACACGCATTATCAAAAATATACGTGATTTTTTTCATACGTAGAACTAACGTCCCGAAATTGCGTGATGCGTAAAACAAGGAATCAGTGTTCATAGTACGGTTTTTTTTAGTTTGTACAAACATTGTTAGTATTTTTCCATTTATTATGCGACAAAAGTGTTAAAAATATTATTTCCGAGAAAATAAAGAGGTAAGGCCGAAATATGTTGTGTGGGAAAGTTTTTGTATTGACGTATCGATGGTGTATTATCTAATCGCAACGTATCATCTCAATGCAGAGAAATACGAAGAATGTATGGCCGAATAAATGAAAACACCTAAATATATCAATGTAGAAATATATTTATGAGATATAAATACAAAGATGAAAGATACAATCAGAACGGAAGAAAAGGGTCTCTGATATCATACCATTCATACGAAAGAGAGACTAATGGGAATCTATTGAATGTTGGATAGTATTCAAGGACAGTTACAATGAAACAAATTTTCGCACTTATAAAACAAACTTTGAATAAATAAATTACGTAATGTATTGAATTTAGAACAGACATATTGTTCAATTATGTAACAAAACATTCGATCCGCTGACGCAAACTCGAATCGATACCTGTGCGGTTGCATTACAAAATTGTTTGGGTCTACGTACAACATAAGCCGTTTTTGATTTATACGCTTTTGTTCTGAAAGCTGCAGACGTGACTGGAAAGTCTGAGAAATCCTATATCTTCAAAGCACCCGCTGCAAGATAATAAAAGCCTTCTCGCAGGCGCAGATCCGCGTTTTGAATTTTCACCGACCATTAATAATATTTTTTTTCTCGGTCCGGGACCAGTCAGTCGACTGTTTTTCGATCTCGACTAGAAATAAAATATCGCCGTCTCGTTTAATAAAACTGTTCATTTGATTTTGGCGTATACAACAAAATGGGGCCCGTTTTATTGCGAAACAAAAATATATTTTCCGCGCTAAATCACGGAAGAGATCTCGTTTGATTGATGCGCATAATCTAATTTGCCAGATGGAGCTTTCAAGTCAATTGGTGAGCCACTTTCTTTCAAAACACATTAAGACAAAAAAAAATATCACATACGAATCGCGTTTCGTATTTTTTCCGGATTTCGGATGCATGAAGTATGGTAATTTTCCTCCGTCGGATCGTTCGTATTGAAATATTTCGGATGAAAAAAGCTTAGGTTTAGCTTTCGTGTGTTTGATATTTATCTACGTATTATACGTAGAAAGACAGACTTAATAATCCGATTTTAAGACGGAACGTTTATTCGTAGCTTTATAGAGGTAAATTGTTCTCGTTTCTCTTCTGCACGATTCTTGCACGTTTTAAACGTTCCAAATCTAGATTGATCGCATCGGAACGTTAAAGGTATAAGAGGAAAATTATTTTCCATTAAAAAAATTCGGTCCCTATTATTCACAATTTACTAAGAGTTTTTCAATATATAGATTCGCTATTTATCTTCGCAGATTTTTATGATAAATTGGACATGTAATTGAATATAAAACGATCGCAATCTTCTACAAATTTATCAATTTTTTTCTCGCCTTTTATGAGCACATTTTTTTTAACAATCAATCTTTTTAAATTCCCATAAAACATTTAACCAATCAAACTACGATAATATAGTCCAAACAAAGCTTAACCCAGCTCAAACATACTGAAAACCCTATCCGAACGCCAAAACCCATTTTTCGATCCGCTCACGAAGCCTGCTTCTGGAACGAGCCCATTTTTCCGCTTTTGCTCTCCGGTCCGAACTAATCCTTCCGAAAACACACACACGTATGCGAATTGTATTAATTATGTCTGCCCGTGTTACCTTCTTCAACTGGTCGATGACTGCTGAAGTCCGCTGAATATTTAAAAGAGGACATGCGCGCTTTATCCTGCCGGGACATAAGGTTAAAGTTGACCCGCTCCGTTGTGTATTAAAGCCGACATACACGTGGACATTTATTATACAGAATTCACCGATTTGCCATGTATTTTTTAATATTCTGTTTCAGAATGTCTGAAAAGTTTTTGCCGTGTGAAAAATATTCGCTTTTGCCATGTTCGTTGATTATTATAACTTTGTGTGCTTTGTATGTGAATGTGTTGAAAAATGAGTAATCGGAGATTATAGTTATGTATTCTGTTGAAATTTTTGAATACATCAAAATATGAGTGTATTAGTTTATTTTTAAAAATATATATTAAAATTTTAATAAAAGAAAAGTACAATGAACTAAAAATGTACTGAAGATTTCGGTGAGCTTTCTTAAGATGCAAACATTTATCATATTCAACTTCGTATATATAGAAAATTTAATAAGGAAATCATTGTTAGTATTAGCATATTCATGAAACATGCCAAGTTACACATGTAGGAATTTAACCCTACTTGGATAATGTAATACTTTAAAAGAGTCGAGGACTATAAACGCTCGTCCTGCACGTATTGCGCCATATGCAAAACCCCGTCGGGTCGGAGGCTTCGAAGGGAAAGGTCTACTTCGGATAATAAATCGCACAAAGTTGAAGTCCATCCTGGCTATTCGGGATCCGTATGTGTCGTTTGTGGGAAAAATTCGCATAAATTCGGTATTCGAACGCCGGAAAAATCCTTCGATATAATCTCGGGGTTATAACGCACAGGTTCATAAATCTCGATTCTAAGTATTGGATTACGTTGGAATAAATGGAAAGCTTTGTATGGGTGCAGGTTTGGTTTTTGTTTTTGTCCTTATTTGCTTTTTTTGTGCGATTTAATTATGCGGTCAAATGTTAATTTGTTTCATTCTGATCGGATATTTTCCGTTTATGTTATCGAATGAACTTGTTTTGAATTTTTTTTTAGATTTGTAATCATTATATTTGATAAAAGTAGGTAAATGTTAATTAAATTTTTTTTTGAATATTTTCCTACTGACGCGTAATTAATTTTTTATTCAAATCCTTGAATTTAACCTTCTTCGCTAATTATAGTTTGATGAATATTTATATTACATCGTGAAAAGACGTAACATACGATGTGGTTGAAATAAATTAATATACTCTGAACCTTCATTAAAAAATCTCCCGAAAGTAATTAAGATATTTTATGTGAGGTTCGAAGTAATAACTCATTAGGAGCAGGTGTGAAAAAGCGCCATTTGATTCAGCAGAATCATTCCTGTATTAAAACTCCTAATAGCCTCCATTTACTTAAAATTCATATCGAGCTTATTTTGAAACTCTCTCGAACAAAAAAAAACAGTTTCAGAATCAAAACACAAAATTAAACACTATCCAACAAAGCGTAAAAAGATCAATACCAATTGCGTCTGGGAATTTTCTCTTTTTAAAATACGAATCCTCACTTTGTGATCAGATCTGCAGAATCCGTTTACGCTTGCCAAATTACACGCGAAATTATTTCGCACTAACCAGCACGATTTATATTTACTAAATTCCAATTCTAATGTTGTCGTTCGAGATGAGATTCGTTACACGCGCAGCAGTACAAATAAATCGCTCGCCCATTGTTTATGTACAATTATAGGCTCGCAAGCTTTCGGAGGTCGTTCTTCGGGTGATTAATTAATTCGCAGAAAGAACAAAGAACGGGAAAATGATCCCTGATGTTAGTCGAGTCTTGCCCGATTTTCCCGGGACGGGATACCCTTCAGGTGATCCGACGACAGCTTTTCATGACGGAGCGGCTCCTTTAATCTCGAGGACTTGGACGATTAACGATTCGTCTTTAATTATTCGCTGTTGGGGAGTGTAGTATAAATAGATTTTAAATTGGTTGATCTTCGGAAGAAATTTGCGATATTTCTATGGGATTATGAGTGTTTGCCGTGTTTTTACAGCTGTGTAGTTTTTTTTGGCGGTGTAGGTATGTTTGGACGTCGCTGAACGTAATCTGAAAAGTTCGAGTCGAGTTAACCTTTCGCAAAATAAATGAAATGTCGCCTTTTTAAGAGATTTCAGCGCATAAAATAAAAATTTATTACTATACAACTTCGGGAGATTTTTTGTTTAAACTTTGGCATTTGGTATAATGCGTGCACTCAAAAAATATCTTCTACCTATTTGATATAATATTTTGTTGTTTTTCTTAATAAAAAAAATAATATTATAGAAAGTTTTAAAATAATCTGAATGAAAAATTCAGGTGAAAAGTCAAATTTATTTTTCTTTGAAATAAAAAATATTTATTCAAATATTATTCAAATCAAATGATTTTAATTTCAATTTTTAAAAATACATACTTTCAGTGAATGTTCGGCAATATTTTATCACAAATTATCCAAATAATTTCTCCATTAAATTTTTTATGGGCAATTTGTTCAACAACGGATTTTTAAAATAATCCAAATTATTACCGAACCAGACGAAATGCGGTTAACTTCTTACCCCAGAAACGAATAAATTCAAACCGCATATTTCATTAAAAATCACTTTAATAAAACAGACACCCTCACTATTCCTCCGTTGGAAGCAACGAATCTAAGAGGACCATAAATTCACGAGTAATCTTTATAACGTCGTCGAAAAGTCTGTGTTGGATGTCGTGAAAATGGCACGATAATGACCCGGAGGTCGCGTTTCGTATTCATGGGCCAAGTTAAATGAGGTTCTGTGCAATTAATGAATCGTTCGTTATGTTTCATTTCAGATTTCAGGTTTCGCGGCCCTTTTGTATACGCGTATTCAGGTTTTCATGAAAAAAATCGTTGTGCGGTGTTCGTGTTGGTGGAAATTTGCTAGGCGCGACACTAATTAATTTCTATAATGTTGTGACCTTAAAATTTTCGCGAAAATTAATTGCTTTTTTCTACTGAGAATTTGTTTAAAAACGTTGAAGAAAAAATTCATCATGTTGACTCAAAGGTCATGATGTAGATGAAAAATTTAGTAATTTTTACGTGCCGTTTTGGTATGTAATTTTTGGTGTTTAGGTATTAATTTTGACGGATGGTTTTATTTTCAGTTACAAGCAAAGCAATCCTTTAAGCTATTTCAAATTCTAATTTAAAGATAGGTTGCTGTTTTATTTTAATTGTATACGCTCGAAGATTTATTGCGACTTCTTAATCGACAAATTATTTTAAAGAATTTATTGATTTTGTCCCAAATTATTTATATAGGAAATACAAATAAATATTTTCCTTTACAGCGTTCAAAAGATTATCCTGTTTGTTCTTTAGCAAATATACTTTAACGTTACATAAATACTAAATACATAAACATCAAAGAATTTTTATTTACTGTTATACGGAATAGTGATTCAAAATAAAACAATTTTTTTGTTAGTTATTTAAAAATATATTCATAAACTAATGTTTCATTTATTATGGAGGTATTCTACTCTAGAAATTTTGAAAAAACCGATTTTTTTTCTTTCATATTTCTGAAGTCTAAGCCTTAATAAGATTTTTTGAAATTAAGAGTATTTTAAGAGTTACAGCTTTTTTTCTGAAAGCCCAATGTACGAATCAGTTACGTTGCCCGAAACATTAAGGGCGGTTTTCTCGAAACTACTTTTTTCGACCTAGCGTTTTAGATATCTTGAGTTGTAATTAACCGATTTACTCAAAATTTTGGGAAAAAATTATTTGTATATCTTTTTTTACCCGGTATCAATGTATTTTGAAAAAAAATATTACTATTTTTAAAAAATTCCTAAAGGTCAAAAAAATAGGCCGAAAACACGATTTTTTTCAAATCGTCGCCATTTTGCGAAAAAAAATTTTTTTTCCAAGATAGGGGTATAGCGACGTCTTTACTAATTAAGAATTTTTTTGATTTCTTCGTTTTAGAGCACTAAAAGGTTTGTAATCTTATACGCCACAACACTCCTTTTTTTTGGGCCCCACTTCATTACACCATAACTCGGTGAATTTTTAATTTTTTTTTACCAAATCATTTTGTATTTTTAACATATTAATAAATATTATGTAAAAAAATGCAGGTAAAAATGTTTTTAGTTTTTTTTTATTTCACGTGGAAAAACGCTCGAAATTTAAGCTTCTATAGTAAAATACCCCCTTAATAATTGAAATATTTATTTTTCCACAGATCATCATCTCAAAATGCGCAGCCCAGCAACCATAAGCAGATCCAACACAAACATGTGATTCGAAAAGCACGCAAAGACGCCACAAGCATTACGATGCGTCCCAAATGTGGCGACAACGTCCCAAGTCGCGAAAGCACCGAAAAGCACCGCCTCTCGATACGACCGCGATACAAACGCGACAGATGGAAAACACCATGGACGACAGCGCGAAAGCCTTCGCCGAACATATGTCGCTTCGTGGCCATCGTCGTCCTCGCCGTGCTGCTCCCGAGGTGCTGCAAGTCCTTCAGCCTGAGCCACGGAGGGTTTTCAGACGGAGATCCTGCCCCAGGAAGGTCTCCGGGTCCTCCGCCGGAGACCGAAGTCTTCGGGAGCGATGAATATCTTCAGATGGGCTTCGAAGACTCGTCTGATGATGACGGTGGGAATAATGCTCTGGATGCTGTCACGTCTACGCAGCCTCCGATGAGCAGCACCACGTTCAAGGCTGAGCCTCCGACCACGGTTGTGGTCAGGATCGAGGATTTGGAGGACGAGTTCTGTGCGAACAAGAGGAGCGATTTCGATGGTGGCTCTAAGGTTGTGGACGTCGTCGACAGTGACGTCAATTTGACTTTTGATCACGCGATCTTCAAATCGGCGGCGGAGCTGGTCAGGGGGTTGACGTATGAAGGTGAGATTTTTCCGTGATTGTATGTTTATTTATCGTTTATATTCGATGTTTAGTGAATTGGCTGTTTTCGATAATTTCGACGTTGTTTAATTAATAGTTTTAAATGTGAGCCGTTATATGTAAAAAAAATGCCAATTAAAAAAAAAATAGTGTATCGTAAATTTAAGTTAACATGGATGTACTCGTTATTTTTTTCCAACAAACAAATTCAACATGGTATAATATCCATGCGCAATAAACGAAAGTTATTATACTGGTATGAATTTGTTTATTTTTAACATACAAAGAGGATATCCACGTTAATCCAAATTTAGACACATATATTTTTTTAAGTTTCCGTTTACACTACGCCACTTTCACATATAATATAACAGCTCATAACGTTTTTCAAGTTTCATCAAAAAAAAAAAATTAAATTACACTTAAATTTGATATTTTGAAATGAAAAACTTATTCATCAAAAATAGACGGTATTTTCAAATATCGGAAAAGCCGAAACTTTAAATATCCGAAAAAAAAAAGAAAATCGAGACACGCCATTTTCAAACATAACAAAAGTGTTAAATTCAATTCGTACACAATCAATACGTTTATTCACTAGTTTTAGCAATTCAATTTGTTTAAAAATAGTTGAACTTTTACCGTTTAGGTGTCGGACTACAGTCCAGAACAAAATTCTAAATCTAATCAACATAATAGTCGAGCGTTCGTCTCGAGAACTTTCCGTTCGAGTTTCGAATACAAATTCCGCGAAAGATATGCTTCTGTTGCTGGTGGGCGTCTTCGGTTAATTGGATTACTTTCACTTGTGCGTATTCAAAGCATATCGGCTTAATGAAGCAATCAATTCTGCCTCGTGTAAAACTCTTCGATCATAAATATTTATTTTTATTAGAATTACGCACTTAAAGGATTTGCGCTTATTCGCCACCTCCGGGTTTTAGGGGTGTTTAAGTGCAAAGTTTGTGTCACGAAAGTGCGCAGTTTTGCTTTTCTGAGTGGAAAATTTATGTGAGATTACACACGAATATATCATGATTAAAATATTTTAATTTTGACTATATATCTAAAATGTTTATTTTATAAACTAAATAAAAGAAAATATACGTTTCATATAGCTAAAGTTTGAAATAGAACTTAATATGAATGCTTATTTTATAGAATATATTTTGAATGCATCAAAAAGTTTCTCGAAATGATATAAAATGAATGATGATCCCAGTTGATGCTTTCAGAATACGTTCAATTAATTCTGTTAACTAAAGAGTAGCATTTAGCGTTAATTCATACCGCGCTGCAAAGTTTCTATATTGTTTTTGCGGCGGGATTCCGACCGCTTTTGTCCTCTAAAGCTATAATTCATAAACGTCAAAATTTTAATACAAACCCATAGTATATGAGCGCTGTCTCCGTATTCTTGTACACTTTTAAACAAAGGGGATATAAAAGAAACATTAGAGCGGATGACAAAATGCACTTCGGAGAGGAAACGGGCGCGCGCAGCTCACGAGGTTAATGAGAGTGGCTGGAAAAGCCCGAAATGATATATTGTGCACCATCAACGAGAATCGCTATAAAACATAAACAAAACAGGTGAAATTTAAATATTTTCGTCGCAGTTAAACGTTAACATTTTCCGAATTACTTTTCCTTCTTTGTCTGAAGACGTATGTTGTGTTTTTTCCTCTACGGTGCAAAGTTCTGAACGATTTTATGCTTTCGGGAGTGAGATCGTAAAATAGTGCACTTTTAACGATTTGAGCAATTATAGTCGTAAGAAACAGGTGCAACTCGACGCTATCCCCTATATATAATCACGGATTTCTGTGTGTCTGACGCTCGCGACTGGCTTTGCCTATATGACGTCTGGTGACAATAACAAATGAACTATTTTGATTTTATTAATTAAATTTCGGGTTCACACAATCGGGTTTTCACATTTTATCGTTTTCCGTTACTTAACAAATCCACAGCCGATGTTATTAACAACGGGCTTATTCACTATACATAATAATGAAGATGATACGACACAATAATAAAAAAATTCATCTTCGATTTCCAAAACCCGTTCAAGTCAACAAGCCCCAAAACCAAAATGAATAATCCGTCCATTGCATGAAAAAAGACAACGCCCTCGAAAAACGAACTATCACCACACCCTCGCGCACACCCAGACGAAAATATTCAATTCTCGCTCAGCTTTTTCCGCACATTCAATATTTTATATTCGCATGCACCGATTTATGGCGGCGGTGAAAGGGGCCAAACGCGCCGGCAAAAACTATCGGACCGCGTGCATTATTCACGCGCGTAATGAATGCACCGCGGCGCAGCACGAACCTACGTGTACGTGTGCTGCACGCACGTTCGCCGTTTAAAAATTTATTTTAATGTTAATTCAGTACCCCGAGTCCCCCCCTGTGGTCCCACCGTTTGTTTGCGACGGCCTGGCGTTGTCGCTGACTCGATTAGATGTTGGGTTTCGGCGTGATTGGTGCTCGATTGGTTCTGGGAGGTTATTGTGATTGTTGCAGGTTTTATTTACACTTCGAATTCAGCCTTATACTAATCAAATTCAACCTTTAACAAACCAAATTCTACTTTTTACAAACCAAATTCGATCGTCGGAAAGAATTATCCACCATTCGCTATTATTCACTATTCTTGTTAAGGAAATCGTTTTAACCGTTTTCGATTCTTTCATCTTTTCATAAAAACTTTTTTAATTTTTCCGTTTTTTCAAATATTTTTTCATATATTTTAAACACGACCGGTTGAACATTTCTTACAATTTTATAATATTTTTTATTCTAAAATCATTTTATATCATATATAAATTAAAATATAATGACTTTAGATGTTTAAAAAACAAATTTAGTTGTTTTCTGATATTATTTCATTCCTAAAATGTATGTCGGAAACGAAAAATTCAAATTAAATTACAATTTTTCAACAAAAGTCATCAAACTAGCTGAGTGTAAATAAGTTAAACCATCATCATAGTAATCAATTAAATATAATTTATTCTTTGATTTGACTTTGATAATCTCTTGCTATTACATACATAATAAATTACATTTTTTAATAAATCAATCTGAAAATAGGTACCATGATTATATACCTAACGTTGATTATCCATCTTATATATAATCATCCTATATAAAATCACGGATTTCTCTCTCTGTTTGTGTGTGTGTGTGTGTGTGTGTGTGTGTGTGTGTGTGTGTGTGTGTGTGTGTGTGTGTGTGTGTGTGTGTGTGTGTTCGAATGACGCTAAAATTATAAAAGATATAGATATTTTAATATGGTCTTTATGCGTATACAGTTAACATCTATAATATGATGCTAACTACTTGCTTTGCTTATTCGTACATATTCGTAATGGTGACAATAACAAATGAACTATTTTGGTTTGATTAATTAAATATTAAATATTCAAATCGGGTACGGGCATCAACTTTTCGACTTTCTTTAAACTTTGCCGATGCTATTAACATCGGGCCCATCACTAATATATTATATTTTTCATGAAATCATAAAATAAAGAAAATAAATATGCGATTTGGATTTTCAAAAGGTTTATTTGTAGTTTAAAACGTTGAGTTTTATTCAAAAGTTTATATATGAAATTTAAAATCTATTGATTTTATTATTCAACTTAAAATAACAAAACAGCAGTCGTTGAATAATCTACGCCTCAGAATCCGCATAACCGCCAGACCAAGTACCATTATATTTTCCAGCATTGCACACGTGGACGTTCATGTAGCGTAATAATGGATAATAATATCTGGTTGCATTCGGTCGATGGACAATTTACACCGCGGCATGCGGTGACCGAATGGACGATAAATTACGCGACCACCGTCGGCGTCACACTTCGCTCAACCAAACCCGAAATTTCGACAAAATTTGCCAAAACTCGACAAAACAATTTCCGACGCATTTGAATTATATATAGAATATTTCAAAATTCGAATTCGTCACAATACATTATTACTATTATTAAAAACCTCTCGAATTCGATACAAAATTTAAAAACCAATTCCACTCATATGTATACCGAAATGCGAAATTCAAATTCGCCCTTTATCGCCGACATTATTTCAGGTCGACTGTCGAAAACTCGGTTTCCGTTTTTGGTTAATTCAATGAACTCAGCCCCGGTCGAGTGAACGGTCAATAATGGAACGTCTGTTCGTGCAAAACTGAATTTCTGGCCCAGTGGTTTGAGGGCAAACACACTCGCACGTATCGCCGTTTTTTCAGCTGAAAAATATACGTATACGTGCTTTTTTTTCCCGGATCCTTTTTGCTGGCTCATTCATTATTCATAGTTCTCGTGGACGACTCTATCCAATAACAGTTGCAGCATCATGATGAACGCATGCGAATCGTCATCTTTCTGACCCCTCAAATTTTCACAAAATCAATTCAATTGATGTCGCTTATATTAGAGGGAGGATCTTCGCGTGTGTGAGGACATTCGTGTCCAGGCCGGGGTGTGTATCCTGGAACACGACGAGGTGGTGACATCGTACAAAACGTTTCCTGTGACACATGACCACGCCCGCTCGTTCTTTATTAATTCCCAACGTCGTCGATCTCATCCGTAGTGCAACTTGGATCTCTTGTCTTGTTTGTAAAAAAAATTGTTGGAAAAAATTGGATGGGTCGTATAAATTCGTAAGCGAGTTCGGAGTTGGTTCGCGAAGTATCGAAGTTTGATTTTGTGACTCGTTATAGGAAGTTTCAGTTGGAATTCAGGTGTTTGGAAATTGATTGACAGATTGTCTATTTCTGATTTGTTTAAAGTTTGGAAAAAAAAACATTTTGTTTTCTAAAAAATCAAAGTAAACTCAATGGAAATCTCGTTTTTCCGCCATTTGCGTTCAATTTTTGGAGTCGGTTTCATTTTAATATACGTAATTATCCGTTTCTACATTTTTACTTCCCGCGAAATATTTAAAATTCAATTAATTTTATAATTAAATTAAATCAATTGATTAACGATTGACAATCTTTGTTCAAAAATATCGATCGCTTGTTGCTGATAATTGTTGATTTGTAGTTTTACAGTTCTTTTTATTTATTTACCCCGATTCAAACGATTTTCTAATCGTCACTTTAATGTTGTATGTTGACATTAAAAGTTTAAATCCATTTATAATATATCAATTAAAAAGCTTACCGAAAAGCATAAACCAAATATAATACGTGATTTTATCAATAAGAAATATTTTTTTTAATATTTAAAGCCCTTAATTTACAATTTCCCTCTTATTACAGTTTTTACCGGTCCCTTCAAAAAGGAAAGTTCATAAAAGGACATTGTAAATAATATAATGGCAACGAATCCAAACGTGTATATAAATAGATCAACAATCGTCTGTTTGTCAAAGCTCAAAATTTAGCTTCAAGCTAATGCACTATTTAACATTCAACGCGCCAGTGTCACTTTTTTGTCATCACTTTTTCGCATTTCATTCCTAATATAATATTCAAATTTTGAGTTTGGGTATTCTCGACATTTCGCTTCGATTATTTAAACGTTAAGCTTTCAAAACTTCAAAAAAGAATTTGTCCTATATGTTCATTGTTTGATACAATTCAATCATTTTTAATTTGAAAATGAATTAAATGGGATTCTACATATCTTTTTTTATCAAATAAAATAAATATATATATATTTCTTAAAAGATACACGCGATAAGTGAACATCGCCGCATTTTCGCTTGCATTAACGAGTGCGAATAGTGCATCACATCGATGAAATTTGCGAAAAATGGAAAAGTAGCAAAACCTTCTGAAGTAGGAGGAGGGCGCCGATCGCCGCCGTCGTTTTAAAATAATTTATCATTCACAAAAGGGTAGATTTGCAGGAAGGAAGCGCCCGATGAACGGGAGAAAAGTGCTCGACGACGAGCTTATTTGTTCGAACTGCGAGAGAAATACGATTTTCGGGGGGCGAGAGAGTTCGCTTAAGTGAAATATGCATTAGCGATCGCTCCATACTTAGTGTAAGGCTTATTTGCGAAACCTGGTTATATTATAATAGCGTGGTGTATTTTTTATGTGTGATTTAGTTAGAATCGATGTTCGATTCAAATTCCATTGTTTGTTCTGTAAATAATATTGTATTTTAAAATGTAAGTTATTTTATTTGAAATGTGAATAATATTTACTTTATTAATCATATTCTGAAATTATTTTTTGACACAAATGGCGGAAATATTAATTTTCGGAAAATGAATGTCAAATACACCACATTCATGTCGACAATGCTCGATCATTTATCATTCGATGATAAAAACACTATTTTTTTTAACAAATTGACGTCAAAGTGAATTGTAACGGACAAATTATGTGACATGCAGGTGTATATTATACAACGATATTGTTGAATTATGAATTGCCCAGAGTGACAAAAAATTACATAATGCATGTTCATATTGCTTCTAATTAAGTAATAAAAATATTTTTAAATTTTGTAAGTTTAATGGCTTATGTGAACGCATCAATTTAGCAACAATTGGTGAGACGAATAAGTGGATATTATTATATTTTATTAGTTTGAAAATATTTTGAAAAAAAAAACGATCGTTAATTTAAAATTTACGTAAATTTTAATAAAATAATATAATTATAATAAAAAAGTGGAAAATTTTTAACATGAAACTGAAAGGATCAAAATATTTTTTCGTGTTGAAAGAATTTCATAGTATTTAATCAAAACCGCAATAATATTTCTTAATAACTGATTTTTCATGTTTGGCATTTTTGTGTGAAAACCACTGCATTCTTTTTATTTTTAGATTTAATCAACATTTAATTTTTTTCGGTATCTGAAATTTTTTTTTTAACTTTTGAAAATGTGTAGTAATTTTAATGTTTATTTTGATTCGATGAACTTTAACGCATCGATTTATAAACGGCCCAAATAATTTTCAAAAATACTTTACATCCAAATCCAAAAAACCACAATCCGAAAAAAAAGCCATCAAAAACAAACCCCCATCTCAATCAAAGTCACAAATTAAAGCACCCATCTAAATAGGCACCGCGACACGTCCACGTACATCTTAACAACGCACCATCACTACAACATAACAATTTCGTACAATAACAGAGCGTATAATGGCGGTTCGGCGGGGGCCCCGGGCCGTATCAAAGGCCGGAGCCCCCCGCGGGGCCCGTGGCGGCCGACAGGGCCCCATGGGGGCCCCGACAGCCCCCCGCGCATGCGTCACCTACAAATATCCATGGTGTTCGCGTCTGACCTTTAC
>JAOXNN020000021.1:6242534-6259321 GCA_028571205.2 Hydropsyche betteni
GGCCCCATGGGGGCCCCGACAGCCCCCCGCGCATGCGTCACCTACAAATATCCATGGTGTTCGCGTCTGACCTTTACTTGTCCATGTAGTGTCAGGTGTGGTTAAATAAGGGCCCCAAAATTGAGAGTGATCTATCGATTTTTTGATGAAAATTCAATAAATTTTATTATAAATAGTATAAAGGCCCGATAATAACATCGGATGTCCGATGCCCGAAAAGTCGATGCCCGTACCCGATTTTAATATTTAATTAATAAAATCAAAATAGTTCATTTGTTATTGTCACCAGATGTCATATAAGCAAAGCCAGTAGTTAGTAGGTAATAAACATGATATTATAGACGTTAACTGTATTCGCATAAAGGCCATGTTAGAATATCAATACTATAAAAAATCGCGAGCGTCATTCGAACAGATACATACACACACAGATATCCGTGATTATATGTAGGGGATATACTAGTTGATGAAATCGGTTGAGAGTTTATTTTGAAGATTTTTAAATCTTGAAGATTTTTTATCCAATGTTTTGTCTGTTCATTGATTTTTTTATTTTCAAGTGGGATCATATGGTTGGTTTTTAATATAATACGGTCACGATTATTAAAAAAAAATGATCAAAAGATCATCGTCTTATCCAAATCTTGAGTAATAATACTCAAAACATGTTTCTCATATTATCAATTCGATTATTGAAGTATGATCATATACATGTGAACAATTTGATTTGTATTTACAATGTTTATGTTAAATAGGTCGATTACAAAACAAGCATCTTCAACCTTCAAGCTGACAAAATAATTAACCGAATTTCAATACAAAATTAAAATAAAATTAATCTTGTTTAAACGCACTCGACTACGAGAGCGCATTTCAAAATCTATCTCCTACTATATTTAATCTAACATTCGATACGAAATAACCGAAAAAAACTTGATTGATAGCGTCTCGTTAGCGATTTCGTTATTCAGTCTCGAGAATCAGACTTTTCTATTTTTTTTTTTACATACACTTTTTTGGGCTTGTATTTTGTACATAATATAAAATACGGCGAATAAATAACTCGCGTCGTTCGCGATTAAAATTTACATGTGTTACAAATCAAACGCACGATTAGTTCGAGCCGATAGCGAACTGGTAGGTAGGTTGCAGTCGTGAAATTAATACGTGTCTACTACGAAAAGTCAAACACGATCCTCTTCCTCGTGTCTAACCCTATAAAGTATATTTATTTCTTTTTTCTATTATATAAATTAAAAAAGTAATTAATAAGATTTTCGATTTAATCAACAAATAAATCAAAATGGAATGAAATAATTAGTTTCTATATGTTTGTAAGAACGTATGAAGTTTCTAGTAAAAATTTGGTAAGGTCATTCATGTTTTTGTATTTCGAAACTGATTGGATTTCATTAAGATTAAAACACTTGAAAATCAACAGTTGAAAGATTTTTCGTTTTAGGGTGTGCTTCAAAAAAAATGAATTTTGCTGATGGCCAAAGTTCTTCTATAAATTGGCTAAACAGACATCAAAGGAGGATTGGCCTCCTTTTGGGAACCTTGTCATCAAAAGTTCTGTCCCCTTTTGACCTTTTCAAGAGAAAATCATCTTCTTTTTTTTTGGGAACCTTGTCCTCAAAAATTCTATCATTCACATGAAAAAATCATCCTCTATTAATAAAAAAAATTATTATACTATTTCGATCAATTTAAAAATAAAACAGGCCGAGTGCACCTTGACATGAGGCAAAATTTTATCAACATAGAACGATTGGTAATTAACACTCACTTTTAAATTTTAGTCTTCGAATAACCAGTTTTCAACCTATTAATTAAAAGCCTTATACCTAATAGAGTATTATACGTAATAATCAGGGGTTAAAAATACTTAAAAAAAAACCATTAGTTCTAACCAATTTTTTGTCCTCCTTTGAAATTTTCAAACTCTGTTCACTTTACTAATACAATATAATATAAAATATTTACTCCGTTGTTTTTTTTTTATGAAAGATACATATAATAATTCCAATGATAAATAAAAATAAAATAAATATTCTAATCAATAATAAATTGTATATAAAGCAACAATTTATAATATAATATGTCGATCTTTTAATACCAATTTCATAATAACAATTTCAAAAGACAAGAAAGTTTCGATCCGTATTAAAAATAATACATAACACAGGGTTAAATTTTATACCCGATACGTAAGTATACCCGATATACGATAATGTATAAATTATTATAATTACGCGGTATTCCTGACGCAGTTCGGTCTTGATTCATGACGGACGGTTCGGACGGCCTTTGTACGGCTCTTGACGTTCGTTGAATTCCTACGAATGTCGTACAACAAAAGCGTGCCGCATCAAATCACTTGAATGCCTCACTTATAAATAAATAAATTCGTATTTACGACGCCCGTTAAATAAACAACGTCGAATCAAAACGGAAAATTCGCCATTAACGATCATTACGCATTAGTTTATCCGGATCGATTGCCGTATTTTAAAATGAATTTTTGTTTAATGTTTTGTTTAATGTTTTTTTTGTTTAATGTTTGTTTTTGTTTAATGTTTTTTAGATATTACATCTAGAAAATTATAATATTTCCACGAGGGTATACTAAACGATGACGAAGCACTTGTTAGTTCGGTAACAAGCGACTGTATCACTTGGCGCGAGTTTTCCAGCCGTCACTCGCCACCGGCGGGCCTTTTTAACAATTTTCCCGCATTATTTTCCACCGGATATACACCAAGACGTATATAATGGAACACGTTAGATTTATACGGGAGAGAAACGAGACGGGATCAGTTTTAAATCCGTTTTACCGTTTCCCGAGAGCAGATTTCGCCGCGTTTCGGTTCACCTAAGCCGCGCGCCGCAGACGAAAATAAATTTATGCAAATACAAATCGATTCGCCAATTTATTTTCCACGTAGATTTTCCCGAGGTTTTCCTCCCGATGGGCGAGGATTGACGAGAAAATGAACCGAGGGCGGCTAGGAAAAGCGATGGAAGGCTTAAGAAAAACCGATCGTTCGGAAAGTTAATTATTCGCCGATACGGCGTTTCTGTATGGGAAGGATCGAATCGAAACCCACAACGTTCATATTCAAATAATTATTTAACGATTGATACATTCTATTATATATATTTTGAACATCTTTGAATTATCAGCTAAAGACTCCAATTTGAATATATCCAATAGTTTTTACAATTCGAATGTTATTCTATTATTGGAATACAATACTATTGAAACATTTTCATATTTAGTTTATTTTAAATTAATTTTTGAAATATTTGCTTTTTTTCAAATGTAAGTCTTGGTTCTGCACTACTTATATGCTGAACGAAGAAACAGTTTCTTCTATTTAATTTTTTCTATCTATGATAGTTCGAGGGTCGCCTGCTGGTTTCCAGTTCGAGTGGTTTTATACTTATTTTTTCTACTTAACTTTGAATACGTGAACGTCCAAATTGACTTTTTATTTGCTAAGAGCCGTTTGTGCTAATTATCACTCGATTCGGTCACATTTGCTCGACTGGTTTTCAGTTCGTTTAATAGCTTTAATTGGATCGTTTTACGGACGTGGAAAAAATCAAAATTTAATTCACTATAACGTTTCTAAATGTCCATATACGACAGTTAAATTTAATTTGTGTCTCGTCAAGGAAACGTTTCAAGGAAAATTGCCCGGAATAAAAAGCTCGTTTTCAGAACCATTCTAAATTACAAGAAGAAAACAATCATGTACTAAACGGTCATCAATAACTCGGTTAGTATTCATAAAGCCATTTCATCCGTTTAGTATGAATGACATTATAATAAAAAGAGGCATTTGCAATATCCGGTAGCTAGTTTGTCGAACAATTGCGATTTGATTAATGACCGCCGATCTTGTAAACATGGTAATTTCTTTTACATCTACAGTCAACGTCCGATGTAAATATTACATCATCGAACAAATATTTATACACTTCTCAAACTTTTCAAATTAAAAAAATATAAAATATAACATTTTCGTATTAAGATTATGCAATTTTTTGGCAGACGATCTTCTCAAGCGAAATATTCTCAAATACCCGAATCAAAAACCATAACAAAAACAAACGAGTCCACACAAACAACAAATTCAACACATAAATCCGACATTGACTGCGGATGCGATCTTACGTAAACTGGAACCGAACCGAAGCGTACACAGCGTGCCAAAAAGATGACACCGTCTTCGGATTCAATGACTCATGGAGAAAACGGTCAGTTGTCAATACTCCCTTCCTGACCGGACCGGATAAGACGATGGCCAGCGAAACCGAAGGAAGAGGAAAGGCCCAAGTGCTTCTCAATATTTTTCGACATTTTCAAGTCCAAATCAACAAATGTAATAATTAAATTTGAAATAGCATTGTTATACCACTGCTGAATAATCGTTTTTCTAACATTCTAGTACTTCACATGTCCATTTTCTTTCTTTTCATCTATTTTCACAAACTTTTTATTCAACTCAAAATACCCATTACTTTGGTAATATAATACATCTCATTTATGTGTTTTTTTTTATCTCTTCTTGAAACTCTTAAAATCTATGTTTTTTTATGTGCACTTAATTATCCATTACATTCTCACATTCAGCATCTAATTTCGCAACAAAAAGTCTAATTAAATGAAGCGCATTGATAAAAATATCTCTATTTTCAAAATACATAAATTTTATATTTAAAAGTCATATTCTTTCATCTAAAAGCATTTCATTTTTTTTTCTTAAATTGCTCTCTTCATATAATATTTATATTAATAACGAAAAAAAATATAATATTTGCTTAGTATTTAAATATTTTTCCGTTAGTCAGATTATTATTAGTCATTGTCATTATTTGGTGAGTAGTATTTTATTAGGTTTTCAGTAGAAATTTTTAGCAATGCTAGTTAATCTATCTTTAGCTAGTTAAATTAAGTGCAGAATCTAATATTATGAGCATTAATTAAAAAGTGAAGTACTTGTATATAAAATATTAATTAGCAACCTTAAATTTACAAAATTGAACGCTTTGTATGTAACATATAATATTTAGCAAAGTCCCAACAAAGCGTGCTTCATTAAAATATTATTACACTTCCGATAATACAAAAAGTTGTTGCCTGTCTATGCTGTAGAAAATATAATAACAACAATGGATACTGACCTCTTCGTAATACAGACTTTTGAATATAATATTTAAATACAGACCACAACTGTATCAAAATATGAACCAAAAAAAAAGATAGATTAACAACACAAAACAATAAAAGTTAATCACTTGAAATTTTCAATGGGAACCGAAGAATGAAACTCAAAGCATTCACAGCGGTCGAATCATTCGAATTTCTTAGGGCTTCACATAAGTTGAGAAACATTAGGTTAGAGAGTTTTCCCGCCGGAAGTCGTGGGTCGGAAAAGCGGGCCGGCCAATGGCGGCCAGGCCCACCCCCTCGCTGGAAAATCCGCCCCATTTCCGCCCAGGGCCCCTTCCTCCTTAGCCCGCCTCTGTGACTCCGCAGAGCCGGAAACCGGATGTGAATCTAGCTGAGTCGTGGACACACCGGCGTTTTATATTACCCGCTGTGTATAAGCGTTCGTACTAGAATGTTTGTGTAATTCGGCGCTTTCGCAATTATGCCCGTTTTTCTATTTAATATGTCGATGGAGGATTAAGCTTTTTTAGGGGTGTTGAAATTTAAGATGTTGGGATGTTGGGCTTCATCTCAAAAGGGATGAAGCTGTATTTGCTTGAAATCTTGATAGTAGAACGATTTGATTTGAAATATCAGTGATTTTTTTTTAATATGAAACATTTATTTTTAAAATGGTATTAATCTACTTTTTAAAGAGTTTTTGTTTTAACTGTTTAAAAAATCAATAAGTTACTAATATAAATATTTAACAATTTAATAGTAGGTATTATGTATATATTTTTTATAAAATTAATTTAAAAAAAATCTATGTATGCATATTATTAAAGGAAAATCGAAGAATTTAATTTTAAATTTCAAAAAATTCAAATGATTACACCAATTTCAAAAAATCAATAAGTTATTAAATTATGTATGATTATTTCGCATTTTTAGAACTAATAATGTATTTTCTATGCGATTTTGCAAAAAAATTTTGTTTACTTTTTATTGAAATTCTTTTATAAATATTTATAGTTTATATTTAAAAAAAAATCAAATAACTTACATTTTTAACTATATTACTTTAAAAATAAGTAATATGTATTTCGAAACAATCTTATTGTTACGCAACAATGTTCCAAAATATTTTATTCAATAAAATAAAACTATTACATTTATCTATATACGAATGATACTATTTATCTATATATTATAAAAATAATAATTAATTTTAAAATATCTTTAATATACATCAAAGTTTTTGAAATATTTTCTTCTGAATATAACAATTTATTTTTAAATTGCATAAAAACAAAAAAGACTTAAACTAATAAAAAAAAAACAATCACAATTCACCCATATTGATAAAACATTAACATTTATTACAAATAACAAAAAGAAATCAAATAACCCCCATCCGACGTCATTCCATCCACGCATTTTTCCCACATCGAAAATATCGCCGAAAATTCAAATAAATAATCCCAATAAGGGAAACAGGGAGTATTTTTGCGGCGACGCTTTTGACGCGATTCTGCGAGCTCGCGCTCCGGACACAATTTCCGGTCTCGGCCGCTAGATGGGAGGACGCGGCCGGTCCAGGGGGGGGCTCGGGAAAGAAGGGGACGGGTCCTTGGGGGTGGACAGGAAGCGGCCGAGGAGACGCGAGGGCGCCTACGCCGCTGGACGACGCGCGCAATATAGGAAATGGAAGATAGATGTCGCAGGGGCGGGTTTAGGATGTGATGGGTGTGTGTTTTTTTGAATGAGGGAAATCGGTGCTTTTTTTTTTTTTTTGAGAGTTTGTTTTGATTTTTTTATGCAGTATGTATGGTGTGAAAGGGGTTTTTTTGGTGCCGTTGATTTTTTAATATACAAAGTACAGTAAACCCCCTATAATGTCGAAATAGGTTTGAAATTATAGGGGGGAGTTTAGAGATATCAATAAATGAAACGTTTTCATTTTTCTTTTTTTGAAATTTTCACGTATTAATTGCTTGTTTCAAATACATTTGAAACAAGTTTAAAAAATCCGAATTTAAGCGCATTTGAAAAAAATGACGTTATGGGGGGGGGGGTGCCGCAAAAGCTATAGGGAGTTTTACTGTATTATGCAATTTTTATTTACGATTACTTTTAATCTTAAAAATTTATCTCTTGTTAAGTAATGGTACGTAATTAGATCCATCTATAGGCCATTCCTCTTTTCATTTCTTTTCAATTGGAATGGAAGCAACACATTCTGTAACATTAAATTATTGACTTTTCAATTAACTTCGAATGGAAAAAAATGCATATTTTCATTGCTTTAAATCGCTTACATATACAAAATTACGTCCCACCCTGAAAAAATTCTGGCTTCGATCATAACTCTTAACTATGAAAAAAACTAATGCATCAAAATAAACTAAACCAAATAATATATTATCTAATAATAAATATAGTTTCCTATATACGAAGTACATATAATATTATATAAAATAATATTTATTATATCCTATTACCACATATATTTTAAATTCCACGCACACCTTCCAGATTAATTTATAATCGAATAGCATCGTTCATCTTAATCCGCTATATCGAATAGCGGATTTTCCCATTTTATTTTTCCTAAAAAAAAAAAAAGCAAAAACTCCCGGTGGGTGCCCATTAAACTTTGATCGCTTTTCTTCCCTAGCGCCTGGCCAATTTTCCAATCGGAACGCTCACTTCGATATGAACGTTGGAAGAAAATTGAGTGGAAGGAGAGACTCCGAAGTTCCAGAAGCTTCCAAAGCGCTTCAGAAGGCTCCTCGGCAAAAGACAGGAGGAAGAGGTAGGGACAAATAATATTCGGTAGGCTCTAAATCAATTTCGGGCCGCTCGGGTAATTTTCTTCGGTTGAAGTTAGCCAAAGGACGACAAGTTTTAATTCCAGTTTGCGACGGAGAAATCCCGCTTTATTAAAAAGAATCCAGAAGTTGGGAAAAGTGGCCGCAGAAGGGAAAAAGAGAAGTTTTTCTCCGTTCTAAATTGAAATGTATCAAAAAATGTTTTTCACATGCTTTAAACGCACGTACTAAATTTTCAAAATTAACAATTTAATTATAACAATTATTTTAATTTCTATTCATTAATTAAATCGGATGTTCTAATACATTAAACGGAAAAGATCATATATTGTTAAAACGTAATCATTTACTTATTCAAACTCCTTAAAAATTACTCTTCCCTTATCTCCACAGACTGGAACTTTCGACATTATTAAAAAGGCCATATCCTCAATAATTCATTTATATAAAATATACATATATACAACGTTAAAAACCAACCAACATAATTCTCTTATTCAAAATATAAAATTGCACAAACGTACCAAGAAACAAGCAAGGACGCAAGAAACGCACCTCACAGACGAAACCCCCTTCTTTCCCGGGTCAGAGCGGAACGAAACACCAGGCCAGGATACAAAGGTGTCCTGACAATTCCCAAAGGCCGTTTCCAGGGTACGGCAAGGGCTCGGTAGGGCCATCCGAGCGGCAAAGATATACGAGCGCCGAACTGAAAACTTAGCCCCGACGCTTAACACCGTCATAAGATACGCACCGGGGACGGAGAACACCACCCGCATACGCTACGCAACTACCAACGCCGCTTTGGGAAATTTTGGTTTTTGTATTAACTAAATTGATTTATTGGAATGTTTCTGTTGTATGATTAAATCGTCCGGATTGCGTTTTTATTATATTTTGTTTATTATATGGATGTTCCTGGTTTAGTGAGGTTAGTGCGGTTTTGATTGAACACGGTTTCTGTTTGTTGAAAATAAATTTAAATGCATCTTTTTGTTGAAATGCGTCTTTGTCATGTCTGTCTATTCAAAAAAATAGTTGGAGAAAAGCAATATGTATACTTTATAAAAATTTAGTTCCTTTATTCTTCGCGAATTATTATTTTTCAATTAATTATCAGTTCCAAATGACACTGAAAGTGGTTACAAAAGCTTCAATTTAATTTAAACGATTCCCGAAAAAAATTAAAATATACATTTCTTTAATTTTTCAAACATTAGAATGACTCCTTTAACACGATTTTAATATTTTTGGAAGTGTATATTATACTAAATTAATTTGATTGTGCTCAATTAAGATTTGAAACTAGGATAAAATAGAAAACATAATCACTCATTTTTTAATATGTTTCAATCATATTTTAAAAAATAATCAACAAATTTTGATAGATTGCGTCATCTTTTAAAAAATATCAACAGCTGCTTTAAAATTTTTATTTTTCGTTTTACTTTTGACAGAAAAGCAACATCCATAAATAAGGCAATGTTATTGGATGGTTATCATATAAATTATTTTTATACATTAATTTCAATGGTTATTGACAATAATATATAATAAAAATATCGCTGCGATTAACTTCTTCAAGATTTAGTTACACACAAACTAAATTTAAACTTGTCGTTTTATTTATAAAAAAATAATATTCCTTGTAATACCGCTAATAACAAACCTACAATTAACCAAATATATCCCAAAACATTAATTAACATCGATTTTTTTCGACGATTTCATACAATGAACTCAAAATTTTGACTGCATTATAAATGCACGTCATCTCTCTCGAAGGATACGGTCCACGATATAATTTAATAATTGCCGCAATACATAATACAATCGAAAAAAATCGTGCAACAATTAATTTAATCGCTCGAATAATTCGTAGCTTAAAACGAACCCGGCAATTAATAATGGCTCGTGAAGATAACGTCATTCAACAATTTAACGGACAGAACGATTTTAACGAATCGTTACAATAATTTTAGGGTTCGTGTAATTTTGACGCGCTAGTCATCTAGTTGACGTGACGCAATAATAGCCTCGGAACAATGGGAACGATTAAAACTATAATATGGCATAATTCAGAGCGCAAACAGAATAACTATCTCGAATATTCTGTAGTATCAAAACGTTGAAGGAAAACTGAATTTTATGCTTGTGTTTTTTTTGCGGTTGTTACGTTTGGTCGGTAAAGAGTTCAAACAATTAAATGGAAAATTATACAATACGATTCAATCGAGCGCGTGTCATTCATGATTGTTCTTTTTTTATGATTTTTTATGATGACAGCTGCAATTCATAAAAAAAGATTGGTTCAATTTCCGAAAATTTTCTGCTACAATCAAGATCAATTGACTCGAGATCAACTTGATGCGTCAATCGCAATTTTTATGATATGATGCTACAATTGTTTAATTTTTTCAATCAAATTTTAATTCTACTTTATTTGAAAAAAAAAACGATTCATCAAGATTTATTTGTAGATTTTAGGTTTTACTATATTTAGGGGATGTAAGATCATTTTGGACTTTTAAACATTTCAATTTACCGATAAAATCTGAGATTTATCAATCTTTCAGTATCATATCAGTGAAAATCAGTCAATCATACTTTGGTTCCAACAAATCATTGTAGTTTTAAATGTGACGTTTAATACAAAATATTTTTTTTTGAATTTTTATAGTTTCGTGTTGAACAATTTTCACTGTAAACCAATAAAATTTATTAATTTTTATTAGATACAATTTTCTTTAATAAGATAAATTTTATTGTTGAATCAAAATTTTAATTTCTTACACTTAACAAAACAGAAAATGTTTAATCATAATTTAAAAAATCAATACAAAAATCCATAAAAATCATCTAATAAACCCGAAATTCGTAAACGAAACTAATTTCTTGAAATTTTTCCGAATTTTCCACACGACGACGCGCGTTCAGACACAAATACGAACGCTTACGCCCAGAAATAATTTATTAGGGCTCCATATCATTAGGCTAATAGGAGTAAGTTATTCAGGAGCGGCTTGTACGGGGTTATTACCAACCCCTAGACCGGCACACGTTTATATTATATTACGAATATAATATTATGAGTGTGTGTTATTCGCCGGCGCGACTGTATACGAGCGAAGCGTACATAAACAGATGTTATTCGATTACCGAGTGCGCTGTAAGTAATTAAGATAATGAGTTAAGTTTGCCAGGGGTGGGTCCCGGGGTGTCAGGTACGGCCGGCTGTTAAGGGGTTGTTGGTTCGCGAAACTAGCGACGGTCGAAAAGTTGGCGGACTTTCGATCGTTTCTTCAGCTGAAAATTGCGGTCGAAAGTTTCCAATGTCTATCTTTTGATAGACTTGATTTTTATACGTATTATTTTATATGGTTGTATGAAATTACGTGGCACTCTCATACGTTGAAAGATAGATCATATTGCAATAATTTATTGCTTTTTTCGAAATATTAGTGTGGTGAAAAAATGCATGTAAATACACGAAATTTATTTACAGCACTGTTTTTTGCCAATAACAAAAATTATTATTAAAAAAAAAAATAACCAAAGCTTTTCACATTTTTCATGACAGTTTATCAAATTTATATTATACCACCAAAAACTAAGAAGTTTTAATTTAATACGTACATTGTAAAAAAATGATTAGACTTAATATTTTTCTGTCAATTGAAAATAATTATAAATTGTATATAAACAATTTAAATTAATCACAAATCATTCTTGAGAACACAATCTTGACATTTTAAAAATAAATTAATCATAATGAAAGATTATCGTTTTAAAAAACATAATTTTAACGTTTTTCTGAGAGATAGTCAATTACTGGTACTGATGTTAACCACTGGTGCAATATCTCAATATGTGAAAAATTTATTTCTGCAAGACATAAAGTCATATTTATATTATATATAAATTAATCTGACAAATTCACGTTAATTTACACTCTTTAAAAACAAAAAATGAACGTAATAAAAATAAATTAAAATAATATAAAACGAAATGGGCCTAGAAGTCGGGCAGCTCAACACGTTATCCCCTTCGTTGCCACTTTGGAGTGAATTAATGGCGTCTGAGAGACTTTCGTTGTTTTCATTGTTGGCCGAGAATCGCGAACGTGCTAAATACAATAAAGCGCTACTTTTATGCGAAAACTACTATTGCGAAAGCATTCTTATGTACTATTTATTATTTTTATTTATTTATTAATGCAATTCAACGACACTGCATTTTTTTATAAATAAAAAAATGGTTATACTCTTGTATCTAGTTAGGTCACAGTTTACAGTGGGTTCCCCGTATAAATGTTATCAACGCGTTTCCGTCCGATTGACCATTACGTATTACCTAATGATATCCCTTTGATTGTAGGTCGACATTGGATACCGCTAATGGTGTAATTAACTCAGATGCTAAGGATGAGGCTCCGTTTCACGACTTCGATACTCGATTTGGTAGACAAAAAAATAATAATCGAGTTATAGTTTCGGCTAATGGATGAAGTTATATATTGACGACGGAAAACCCGATCTCTATAAAGGGGACGAAAGTTATTTTCGCATAAAGTTTCGTTAATTTTTGTTAAATATTGATTTTGATTGGAATCAGATGGAATTTTTAGCTGAATGTCGGATAAAGGGGTGGAACAAAAACGATCAAAAACGCGGGGGTGTATGAGAAAAGTTTGATTTCGTTGTGTTTGTGTCGTTATGTGTTTTTTGTCCGATACGGACGGTGGCTGAGAGTAGAAGCTGCCGGTATCAGCAGCTCGAGAAAAACAAAGGAAAAGTCTTCTGCGAGGAAAACTTCAAGTTACACGTTTGAAGTTGAGTTAAAAGATCCCGGACTCGGAACGATACCGTAACAACTCGCAAATACTATTTTATAAAAATATTCGTTAAAAAATTAAAAATATTCATATTATAATCATTCCATTTATATTATAAAATAAAAAAGTAAGTGTTATATAAAGAGATTTGTTTCTAAAAAAATTAACCGTCTCAAATACTAATACGCATAACTTTTGAATTCGCTTTACTGGCATATTATCTGAAACTTGTATAATTGTCGGTAATATAAAAAATGATCGGTTACAATGCTTGGAGCCGTTTCGCGCGAAAATTGGCTTCGGGATAAGTTCAGTCAGCGAAAAGTTTAAAAGCCGGCGAGCGCCGGATCCAGTTTTAAATTACGCCAACCGAAGAAAGAGAGAAAGACGTCCCGCCGCTCTATAAATGCTCACCACCGCTTCCCAAACTATCGCATTTTCATACCACACTCTTATATACTAATCCTATATTATATGGAATATATTAAGGAAAATATAATCGAAAGTAGCAATCTCTAACCGACCGATTTTACGCTGAAGATATTGTGGATAACTCTTCGCTATTTTTTATTTCTACTGAATTCCTTCTTGAATCTTAATATAATTATCATTACCATATATCTTATATAATGATATTATCGATATCATTATTTTGATCACTTTCCTTATGTGTCAAATTCGAGTATTGAAATTATCCCTTTTCAAAACGGTGTCATATCCATATCCATCAACTAAATGTGTCACATGTCACTTATCTTCATAAAATCTTAATTATTGATTAATAAAAAAAATTAAAACAACATATATATACAAGATTGTGGACTTAGGTTCTACGTGTTTCATATAAAATACCATGAAATGAGTACTGTAGTACGAGCAATGCAATTATAAATCACAACCGCTTCCCGTTCGATCGACTTCGAAGACGACTGTAGCTATTAAACGGCACCAATAAAGTGAAACAATTATTTTATTGCGAAAAAGCGGAAACGACAAACATATAAATCTAATATCTGCGGTCTGTTTGTGCGAAAATTGCATTGGATACGTTTTCGTAGAGTATTATGCAATTATTGACGATTTTCGTTACTAATCTCGTTCTCAAATGTCGCATTTTGAGATTATTAATTTCAAAAAATTAAAAGAGTTAAATTTTTATGAATACTTCGAAATTGCGGTGACAAAATGATATATAAGTTATTGGAACTCGAGGTTTATGTGAAAAAGAACACGTGCAAACGTATATATGAATGCATAATATAATACGTATGCAATACATACGTACACAATGTACATACACACACGTGTTACAAGAGTAAAACTAAAGTTAAATTTGCAAGTGATAGATATGCGAGGCACTCGCGGAATGTAATTTACCCCGCGCGCCCCACGATTCATAGACGCCTCGCGAGTTTTATACGTTTGTATTGTTTATTTTTTTATCATTTTTCAATCTGATACATAGAATGACTTAAAACAAATTTATTTTGATATGACCCAATTATATTAATAATTTGAGATTTATAAAAACCAACCATATTTTATGCGAATCGAATAGAAAAAAAAATACAAGTAATGTCAAATTATTTTGATAGTAAATATCTTTTTGATTTATTTAAAATCAATCTGAAAATTTATATATTTTAATAAATGAAACTTATATTTGAAAAAATATTATGCATATAAATTTTTATAAATTTAAAAAGTTTTCTTTTCACAACTTTTCAACCCTCATAAAAAAACAATAAAATCACAATAAAAAAAGGTTCAATTCACACGACGCCTTTGCACATTCGACGTTCATACACAGAGGGAGAAAGAGAGAGAGGCTGGCGTCCCGACGCCGACGCCTCGAGCCTTCGTTGCTAAAACTGAACTCGCAAACGTTTTCTTCCCAATTAATATTCGGGACACATTCCTTATTCCCTCTCTCTTTCCCAATCGTCGAATTCCAGCGAAAACGCCGGATCCTCTCGCTCGCCGTTTCTGCGTCCGTGATACACTCTTTTTTCCCTTCTTTCTTTGGGCCGAAACGCACGAAATAAAATTGCGACCTTCGTTTTCGGCCAGCGTCGTAAATATCAAAAGCAACCCCCATAATGTAGCATGATCGCTTTTTGAATTTGATAAAAATTTAATGTCCGACCAAATTGAACGTTACACAGGTAGTATAGTTCCAGCCTGCGCTATTAATTTATTGTATTTTTTTCGAAATTTTCAAATTCGCTCCTCGTTAACGAAAACGTATGCTTATTACCTTAATAATTGCTTACGGCTTCTGCACTATAAATTCAACTTTTTGAATTTTAAATTAAAAATTTTACAAATCAAATTCCACTTTCGGAAAATTTAATCAAAACCGTTGTCATAGTGATCAATGGAATGCAATTTATTCTTCGATTTGGCATTAAAAATCTTAGTTAGTAATTTTTATATAAGTTAATACACCAGTGGTTGCCCATGTACTAGTAATTGATCGCCTCTAAGAAAAACATAAAAATTTAGATATTTCAAGACGATAATCTAGATAATATGTAATAAACAATTGACCTATCGTACCCTTTCTGAAAGATTATCGCCCTTAAATACTTTAATTTTTACATTTTTCTAAGAAATGGTTAATCGCAGGTATAGATATAATCAACCACTGGTGTCCTTACTTTTTTCATATAAATTTATAATATAAATTTGACATGGTTGAATTTGTTTTATAAATGGTTTAATTTGAAGTTCAAAAGGCTGAATTTGAAGATTAAAAGCTACATTATTTTTAAAAATTATTTATAGTTCTGAAAGTATTGAATATCTTGATGTCGATTTCGAAAATGGTGAATGTCAACGCGAAAATTGTCCCTAATTGGAAAATCTGAATATTCAATCCAAACCGGAATACACAGCCGGAATCTGCTGAAATTCTCCGGATGAAAACTCGTCAGGCCGATTCGCACATAAATCAAAATGCCCACTGAAAATTTTCGCGCGGCGGTTGAATATTCGTATTATCGCTGCATCGCGCTAGTACAACACATAGATAGAGGGTTCTTCGATAAGTGAATATGTAAGTACGTGTGTATAATTCATTTCATTGTGGAAACTTTGTCGACTGCAAAGAAGTGAACTATTCGGTGAATATTTGATGGTAACGTCTGAAAGTTTCGCGTTTAGAACTTTCGCGTACGAACCGGCGGCTATGAACGAAATTGATGTCAAACTTATTATTGGGAAAAAACGATGGATTATTATTTTAGGTTTGTGTTCCATTTATAAAGTTTTTTTTCGTGAAAAGTTTTCCAAATATAAAATGCTCGAGATTCGCGAGTTTCATAAAAATTATATAAGGTATCTGAATAGATAAAGTACGATGATTTTAAATTTATCTATTTTTTAATGGAAATTTATATTGATAAAGTTACTGAGAAATTTAAATTTGATAAAAAATATCATATAATATAATGATTCTATTCTATAAAACTCCACAGTATTGTTGAAAATTAGTACAAAAAATTTAAACTATTTTTTTTTAAATATGATAAATTAAATTAAATTATTACAAATAAAAAATGATTCCACTATTGATATAAATCCAAAACCATCTTCACTCATATAAAAAAAATATTGCATTTAAAACATTTAAAAAAAAAACAACATATCAACACACAATCAACACCATCATAAACCGCACACACATACACACACACACACACACACACACACACACACACACACACACACACACGCATATAACATCCGCATGTAAATCCAACAATGGAGAAACGCGAGGAGGGGTAACGGAGAGCATTCCAAATATTTAATTTCGCAGTTTCGTACGTTCCAGAGATGGAAAATTAGCGAAACAGGCGAGTGTCGGAGCATTGCATTATCGTAATGGCGGCGGCGGCGGAGGGGGCCACTGATTAGACAGTAATCACCTCTATAACGTCATTTATTTCAAATGCAT
>JAOXNN020000021.1:6259421-6285489 GCA_028571205.2 Hydropsyche betteni
TCACGTTCAGCGGCGTGTTCGACCGGTTCCCGAACCTCAAGGCCGTGTTCGTCGAAGGGGGCCTGTCGTGGATTCCTTCGATGCTCCACGACGCCGATCTTGCGTACACGCATTTTCGCACCAGCATGAACCCGAAGCTCGAGCATCCGCCGAGCACACCTTGACAGTTATGCTGCCTGTTTGGCCCGCCGGAGCGAGAGTCCGCCGGCACGGGAGATGCTCGCGGTATTGTTCGCAGGAATTTTGCACTATTTGTTCTAATTTATTTTTGTTTGTCTATTGGGTTTTTTGTTGCGCTTGTGTAATGGGAAAGTGCTTCGTCGATTTTTGGAAGGTTGTCTGTTTGAATCCGTGTGAAGTGAGGATGATTTTTATTTTTTTTTTGATAATGCGTGTGTAAAAAAATATTTATCATATTATTTTATATTTTATTAGTGGTAGTACCCGGCGTTGCTTGGGACTTAAATTTTAAATCAAATTATTTTTTTTATTTAATTTTTGCGGACATCCCGTTTTGGTTTCTGAGAAATATGGTCACCCTATTTAAATGATACAAAAATCTTTTCGACAAAAAATATTTTTTTTATGTAGGTGGAGGAGCATTTTTTGCGGACCGTCCCGTTTTGGGTTCCGGGAAATATGGTCACCCTATTTTAATGATGCTAAAAACTTTCTTCACAAAAACATGCCAATTTTCATTGCGATTGGTCGAATGGTGTTGGAGCGAAACGGCAACAAACAAACAAATATACAAACATCTATTTTTATATTATGTATATAGATCTGACGTATAGAAAATACTTTTAACTAAAATTTATATTATTATTCAATATTTACTCTAATCGTCATTCATTTTCATCATCATTATATGTTGTAATAAAATATTCTATATAATATTATGTAATATATTAAAAAGTTCCGGCATATTTTTTATCACATTTATTTATTATGTCATACATTGATAAAAGAAAACTAATTTTAAACAAGTCTTACAATTAGTTCCAAAAATTATCCTTCAGTTGAAAATCTCAGATCAACGAAACATTATCGCATGCATTTAAAAACTATGACAAATATCGCTGAACTTAAGTAACTGGAAAAAATTTATAAGTACAACTAACCGAAACTATTAATTATAACGCATTTTTTATAATCAAGACAGTGAAAAATTTATGCATTAAAATTAATATTTTCTTATAAAAAGATTTAGTTCATCAAAAATTTTAATAAACAATAAAATAAATCATACTTTTACTTTGTACGTGAATTTCGAATAATATACAGCAGTAGCTTATTATGTATGCTATTGTTTGCGAAATAAACACTTACTGGTTTTACGATCCCTCAAAAGATACGTAAATCTCGGTTGATTGCATAATGATATAGTCAAAGGTTAATTTACATCATTAAACAGACGATTTCGAAACGATACCGCACACGGTACATTTACAGCTATTAGATTTGCAATTTACACTTATCTAACGAAACGTTGCATTAACCATGCAATTATCCAGGAACTGCACTCGATCACGACATACAAATTATACACGATATCGAAAAATCATTCACAAACGCGACGCCGAGCCCGTTTCCGACAATTCGGCAATATTTGCTGGTAGCTTCTTTTATAAATCAGTGGAAGCAAACGGTGAAAAGCGAAAGACATGTCCTCCATATCTCGGTTATTTATTTACGAAAAAATAATCGGAAACCCATCCGGTGGACGATCGGGCAATCCCCAACATCAGCGCAAACACTCGTTAGCGATCGTTTTCGAAAATTCGAAAAGCAAAGGCGGTTCTTCACCCCTGACCTCGGCAGACGGCCGCCCTTCGGCTCCGTCGCCCTTCTGAACGTTGGAAAACAACGAGGCAACGAAGCAGAAGGTGGTTCGCGGTCGTCTGGCTGCTGGAGCAGCATCAGCTCAGCCTTTGGGGATGAGGGTAGTCGTCGGTGCCTATGGCAACCCCCCCCCTTACCCCCCCCCCCCGATGAGCGAGTTAAATATGCAAGAACCGGGTGATGGTTTAATAATGAAGTCACTTATACTGACAACGTCTCTGACTTACACGGGTCAAACGAGATGCTTCGCATTCGACGGAAAATGGAAAAAAAGGAAATTGCAAGAATTTTCGAAGGATAATTGATGATTTTCGTTTTTTGCGTTCTTTTGGAGGAATGTTCTTTTGGTTTGTTCTGTATATTGTGATTATTATTTCAATGTCAGTGGGATGCGTTTGTAAATTATGTAATGAAAATAATGAGGTCGTTATTTTTTTGAAAATATAAAATATTTAAATTTTTAATCGTTTTGCAATGTAAATTTATACAAATTTTAGTACTTAATCTTATATAATAGATTAAAAATATATACATATTTCTTTTTAGTTAATTATTATACTTGATCTATCTAAAACTTTTTATTTCATTTTGCAAGTGAAACCTTCGTATCAACAAATTTTATGCATACAAAATGTTTTTTTTTTTTTTTTACTTTGTCAAACATTAGTTAAACATCTATTGAAAGATACACATAAATGACAATTATTTAAATACATAAAATCATTTTATTATACGTAATACCGTAAAATTTAGAAGATTTAAATTTTTTTTCCGTTTTTTACCATCTTGATCTTTCTATAATAAATAATTACGGTTGTAGCCAGGATTTTTAGGGGGAAGCAGGGGCAAAACTTATGTTTGTATACTTAAACATCTTTCAAAAAAAAAATACAGCGATACAAATATCTTGTTTTTCATTTGAAATATGTGTGTAGATTCAAGAAATTCAATGATTTTATTCGCTATTTGTTATATTATTCATAATTATAATTTTTATTCTACTACATGTGTGTCCCCCTTCCCATAGCTATACCCGTGATACAAGAATTTACTAAAGAACCCCAAGATTCACCAATTTCCAGTAATTCATAACCACATATAAAACATTATAAATATATTCAAAAACCATTCTTTCATTTTTATAACACAAAATAATAAATAGCATAATTCACAAAGTGGACAATCGGCTAATTTCGCTTTTTCAACGTCAAAAATCCACCTCATCTCGGCTGGGTTCGAATTTTCAAAACAGCACTCGCCGAAAAGGGCGGCCGTTTTCCCGCGTAAACGATACCGAATGAATTATGGCGACTTTGATACGATTTCGGTCGTGTATTAACGAGAACACCCCGTATTACGACTTTATTAGCGGTCCGAAATGGATGGAAAAAAGGAACAACACCACGTACGTCTTTCGCCTTTTTAATGGCGCCAATAAATAACGCAATCTCACGTAGAAATCTAGTACACGTGTCGTACAACACACAATATAAAACTACGTGGGACTACCACGAAAAACTAAAAATCTAGAAGCTAAGCTGCTGTTAAACTATCGGTTTTTTTTTTTGCAGTTCGAACGAGAAAATGGCGCAAAAATAAAACGGGTTCGGCTCTAATTGCCGGATAATGAACGTAATGCTTTAATTTCCTTTTGGTAAAAATAGAATTACTTCAATGGCCAAATTTGGATTAGTTTTTATAAACATTTCAATTTTACCTTTTGAACTATTTTTTTATACGATTTACAAAATTTTCTTTGTGTGCAGCAATTTTATCCAACCTTGTTTGTGCCATAACTAACTTAAACGTTCGGAAAACCTCTATGCCCCACAAACATTCAAATTCCTCCCCTTTTGGGTTGGGAAACATCAAATATACATCAAAATAAAGTTTTCACAAAAATCATCAAAAATTATAACATCTTTCCTTGAATTAAAATGGATAATTTATTCTAAGCGAATTTGAATACTAAAAATCATCCCTTCACAAAAGCACAAGTCATCCATTGACCACTGAATATATTACTTAACTTCACTAATTGATATAAAATAATACATTCAATAAAACTTACCATTATACAAATCAAAATTATTAATACTGAAATGTTCATTCAGGTGATTAATTTATTAAAAAAATACATAATATACCGAACAATACATATTTCAAAAATGTTATCTTGATAGATCAATTTCAAACCTGAAAATTTATGTCAGTTCCGGAGTTTATTCTTTGTTGTTTTAAAAGGCACACAAAGCGCATGTGCGATAATGATTTACAACACGATTACGATCTGTAATTGCGTTATGTCGCTTACGTGTCGTTTTATTATGTTGTTCTCGTTACTAACGTATATCTATTAGTAAGCTAGTTAAGAACTGGAAAACTATGAAAAATTATATAACTAATTATTGCAAAAAATCTGTGAAAAAAAATTACATTTGAATACATAAATCTTACGATTACATCTTGAAAGTTCAAATTATTCATTATTTTTATTGTTATTATAACTATTTTACTTGAAATGAATTATTCATGAGCTTTTTGGAACGTTCTTTATACGTCAACTATTCGATTAACGAGTAAATGAAAATTATCAAATGTATTAAAATTTCCATTAGATACATAAGAAATCAAAACAAAACATTTTCTGGATTATTCGTCTAATTATTTCCGCCTAAAAATACCAATTAATATAAATCAAAAACTCATAGCTGAATATTATAATATAATTTTAATTAACCGACTGCATATGTGTAATTTTTTCATAAAATATATTTAAAAATACAAAAAAATATATTTAAATGATAAGAATTACGATAAATTTATTTTACGGAGGGAAAAATGATATATATCATTTTATTAATTTATTAAAAATAATACGCAGTAAAAATAACTTATTTTTTTAATTTTTGTATAAAAAAAAGTTTAAAGAAAATTATCCTTATAGTGATTTTTTTCTTTGATTTATTTAAAGCAGTTACATACGAGATTAAAAAGCGTATAGTGATTTGAAATTATATAAGAAAATTTTGTTTTCAAATTAGCTTTAAAAATATTAAAAAAATAAAGTGGATATTTTTTATTATCATGTCAAATTAGACTAATTTTAGTTTATTTTGAAAAGAAAAAATAAAAAAAAATTCCATATTGAAAGCTAAATATTCGAATATTATTTTGGTTTCAATTTCAATATTTTCAAAAACATTATAATTTTTGATATTTATAAAAGAAAAAAAAGCTCAAAAACTCGAATAAGGCTTAAAATATCCTCTCACTAAAAATACAACAAAAAAAACCAACCATCCATCACTTCCAGGACATTTTAAAGTTTTCATTAAACACATCCAAAACTGAAAAAAAACACATTAAATTATCAAACGAAAATTCGGACATCGGACGCGTCGACGCGCAAAACGCGCCGAGAATTTCAGCGATTTAATTCGCATTTAATTCGGCCACCTCTAGTTAAACCCGCGACAATCGTTGTCGAAACTTTCCGGCGCGTCTTATCTGCCTTTTTCTGTTTCAGAATTTAAATAAAAATACCTCGGGCCCGATAATGCGAGGTAAATCTTCGCCGGAAGGCCGCCGGGGGACGGCCCCTCCCCGAAGGGGTGGTTTACGTACAGGGGGTGCTCGAAATGCGTTCGCTGTAGATTTAATTACGACGATAACGGCCGCCGAGGATGTGTTTGTAAATAATATTAGGTGTGTTCGTAAGGTGTTGGACGGGAGGCGTTATTTTGGCGATGGTGAATGCGGATTTTTAATTCGGTTTGGGTTTTAATTGTTTTCGGGTCGTACGATAGTGTTGTTTTTGATCGGTGAACGTATTGTTGGGATTAAATGGGGTGCTTTGTAGTGGAAAATATCTATGAAAACGGAGTTTTGTCTATTGAAAAAATTTAATTGCATCTGATGAAAAATTGTATCACCATTATAATACGATTTATATTATAATATAATAATTATATACGACTACTGATAAACAATGATGAAATAACAATGTTTTTCAAAAAAAATTTTTGGAGAATCCATGCACAATTAAATCGAAAACTAATGAATTTACAAACCACAAACCTCGTTATGCTCCGATTGATTGTCATGCTTATCAATCGAGCGTCTGCTTTCAGTTGTAGAATTTTTAGCGCCGACGAAGCAATCTCTGGTCTTTTTAATGACTGGACACTTTTTCGAAATTATTTTAATTATTTTAATGGGTACTTTTTCGAAATTAGCCCAATTCACCAATCACTTTCCTTTAATATAAATATCATATTTAAATAATTAATATATCATTAAATATTATAAACTTTGTTGCCGCGTTGTTGTTATTCAATAAAAGATAACGTTTATTAAAAAAAAACCTATTTCTTCACTGTTTGCATTAATTTATTTGCAGTAATACATGTTCAACTTAGTCTGCCGCGATCTTTTCGGAAATCGTGCTGCGAATAAATTTATACATTCTTTCTCTATTTAATAATATAATATTAATTGTTTAAAAATTTTGTACGTAAGGTAAGTATTTAGTGTATCAAAATAATTTAAAAAAGTATCCAGTGTCGCAAAATAATTTTAAAAAAATATTCAGTGCATCAGAAAGACTACAGATCACATCATCGATACTGAAAATTCAACAGCTGAAATGCAGATGCACGATTGATAAGCATGACAATCAATCGAAGCATAAAAAAGTTTGTGGCTTATAAATTAATTATTTTTTGATTTTATTATTTTATATAAATAATTATTTTAAGCCTTTTTCAATTTCGCGATTTATTAAAAAGATTTTTTCACACGTGGGTAAATGAAAATAATATCGTTTTATTTCTGTTCATCTGTCGACAGAATAAACATAACAATATAATCACGGATATTTGTGTGTCTGTCTGTTCGTTCGAATGACGCTCGCGACTTTTTATAATAATATGGTCTTTATGCATATGCAGTTAACGTCTATAATATGATGCTTATTATTTACTAACTACTGGCTTTGCCTATATGTCACAAACAAATAACAAACAAACTATTTTGATTTTATTAATTAAATATTAAATATTCAAATCGGGTACAAAATTCGGATTCACACAATCGGGTTTTCACATCGTTTTCCGTTTCTTGAAAAATTCCCAACCAATATTATTAACATCGGGCCTATTCACTAGTTTTATATAAACAAACGCAAAGCATAAAAAAACGAGACATACGATCACCCTACATTAGAACAACAATAATCACATCCATTTACCGATCACACCGTTTTAGCAATAGACGATCGCGCAACATAAAGCCCAACACACGATCAACAATATATCAAAATTAAATTAAATTAGAACACCGCAATTTTGTGTTGATCGAACACGCGCCCTCCCCACATCCCTTTATCCCGCCGCGTATAGAGTTCGGCAACGAGACTCTGTATGCATGTAATTATTATTCGCGAGTACGTGCGAGCGTGTACTTTCTCAAGCTATGTTTCTAATTACTCTTTCGCCGGGGCCAAAGTAAATAACTACCTGACTCGTTAGTGTGCCGGGGACAGGGAACCGCCCGTGGCACGGCTGCTCTATTTTGTTCGCCGATTAATTTAATTATGAATACTCCTTTTCGCTGGATCGACCGACCCCCTGAAAGCAATTTGCTTATTGATGTTTTTTTTTTTTGAAATTTTGAAATTTTATATTATCGAGTTGACTCTTAGATGATTTTTCGTATGTGTTTGGTCCTCTTTTTACACGGGGATACGTTCAAGAGACTAACATGTAGAATTAGATGTAGGTTTCATCAGTATGGACAGAGCTTCCATCCAAATGTACTATGAAATATGAAAAAAATTCGCGATGAAAAATCATCAAAAACGTTGAAAATTTTGTTTTATAACTTTAATTACGTACATATAATTATAATAGTATAATGGCCTGCACCGGATCTTACCATTGTGGTATAATTATTTTTATTTTTTGTGCCACGTTAAAGTGAAAAAATGATCGGTTCTCCTTCTGTGAACCGTATAAAAAGAGGATTGTGTGTATATGTATTATGTACGAATTATGCGTCGTTTTCGAAATTGCTTAGTTCGCGTGCGACGCAAAACAATTCAATATATGTAGTGAAATAGTCCTTTAATGATGATTTTCAAAACTAAATGCCTTTTTATTTGAAACTTGAATTTCTTTTTCATTGCCTTCTTTTCAACCTAACGAAAGTTTTGACTTATATATCAGATAACAAATCAAAGCTTAAAACTAAAAAAACGAACTCAACCTAACCTAACCATACCATTGATACTTCAAAGCCTATAAAAAAAAGAGATGTGAAAACGAAGATAATGAAAAGGAAGAAGTTTATATTTTAATTAGAAAAAGTATCAATAAAGCACTATAAACCTCGCTATAAATTTTTCGCAAAACTATTTTACATTGTACGCGAACTAAGCAATTTATGAATCTATTATTGTTATCTAAGTTTAAATAACTTTACTAAAAAAATTCCAATCACAGAACCCTAAGAGCTTAAACTGCCAATGAGTCATCGACGAAACATTTCAATTATTCAAATTCATCCAAATCATCAATAAAATCAACAAAATGTTAATAAAATAAAATCGTATATTCATAAATAATTAATACGTTCGGTTGTTGACACCGGCATGTAATTTTTTTTTTCGATAATTTTTGTGCGCATAATCAATTTATTGTTATTAAAAGAGACGCATAAAAAAGCAGCGAATTAATGCCTTTTGCGAATCGAACGTTGCATTATTCATGAAACGTTCATAATGGCGCGCACACGATTTTGCGCAATTTCGAAAATGGCATTTCGCTATAAAAATTGCAGGCACGTGTCCTCGTATGTCACATTACATTTATTTGACGTCAAAATTTATAAATAAAATTAAGTAATCGATGCTGCGGACGGCGAATTAACTATTTTTTCTACTTTAATTTGAATAAATTTCATTGCCGCATTCGGATGGTTATCTTTTCGTTCGATATGTACGTTTATAAATACCGTTTTCGTACGAAGTCATTTAAAATAAATATTACGTATGTGTTTATGGAATTCTTGCTAATAACATCGATGATGAAAAATAAAATTAAAGTGGAATATTCTAAAGATTAATTTACTATTCATTGATCTATAAATTTTATAATTTTAACATAGACTAAATAAGACTATCGTAAAGTCATTAATGAACAATAAAAAAAATGAACAAAAAATTACCAAAATCCACTTAAACAAACCATACAACTTAAAAATTCAATTCCTGGGATTTCTGGGATTTTGGACTTTCAATTCAATCTTTTTGTTTTTATCAGTCAACGATATAATTGATACAATACAGAAATCCTATAATTATGACAAAGAAGACTTGGAGATCTTGAGACTTGGAGTAGATTTTTCAACTAAAATAAAATTTTAAGATTCGACGTCTGGAATTTCGTTATTCAAAAAAAAAATTCGATCCCCAAAATATTTGAATATATCGCAGATGAACTTAATATAATACATAAATTCTAGAATTATGATAATTTAAAAAATTTAGAATTAATTTTCAATATGAGATTGCTCAATCAATAAACTTCGAGTTTGACAAACTTCAACAATCATCCACACTTATTTTTCATTCATAAACCATCATCGAAGTCAGCAAGCTTCTTTGGCGGTGTAAATCGAGTGCTTTTAACTTAAGGGTCGAACTGTACGTAGCTACCCTTCTCGGACCAAGGTGGCAGAGTTATTTCGTCCCCCGACAGTAAGTGGAAATGCCTTCGTTATAAGCGCACCTACCCGAACCAAACTGAATGTAGACGAAAAAGTGTTTAAACGTTTATGTATTGTGATGATTTTGCATATGTGATGGAATGCAGATCAGAAATTATCAAGTGATATTATTTTTATAAAAGCAAAGCAATATAGTTTCAAAGTATTTTCGACGGTTTTGGATATCTCACATCAATTATATGTGACCACATTCATCTACAGTCCATGCTAAATGTCACTTAAGTTTAATGATTATCAGGAACACCTGCATTCAACAAGATTAGTTATATAATCAATCTTACTCAAAATAATGTCAATGGTTTCGTCTTGTCGGACGCACCGGTTCTCACTGATCATCAAAGTTAAGTGATATTTAGCGCATTCAGTAGATGGATTACGAATTATTAACATGAAATTATTTAACAAAAGAAACTCAACAGTATTGAAATTGAAAAATCTTTCTTCGTAAATGGTTTGGATTTTTATTTACATCTATAACAGTGGTCCATTGATGCGTAGATGTGGCGCATACCCTAAAATTAATAAACTTTCATATTTACCAAGTAAATATTATATCCGTGAATAACTGGAAATAAATTGAGTTGGCTTTTCAAATGGTCCAATAGATATATATTATTATTAGTATTGTTAACAAAATACAATTAATAATTTCTGCGCAATCAGAGGTGTCACATACTATGTACTATATTTTAGGTATACCTACTAATCAAAATAAATCAATACACAATTTGAATTCAATATGATAGTTAAATATTAATTTAAGTTGGAGACTTTTAGGGCAAGCACCGCATTTACCGCATCTATAGACCAATATAGTATTATATAGGTGATTCAGAATAAAAATAAAATAACGGACAAAATTTTCGTTCAATTGCGACTTTTAATTCGACCTCATCCATACATTACACACACACACACGCCTTTATATCCACAATGCAGACTTTGGCCACTTTTAGTTGTACCTTTATTTGTCCGGAAGGGAGCCGCGGAGACAATACCAACTTTACGCCGGGCATTAAACAAATGAATGGCGCGTACTTAGGGGCAATGAACAAGGAGATTAGCGAAACAATTTTTCTCCCATTTTCAGCTCCTTTTTTCCCCGGCCATTTTTCGGGCTCGTTTTATTCTGTCGCTACGTGCGAATAATTTCGGAATTGGAGCGACTTAGCTAAATCCGCTTCGACGCCGACGGGATAGCCGGGTTTGGAATTTGCGAGGGAAAAATTCAAATTCGGACAATGGAAAGAGCCTTTGTATCCGCGCGTTCCATTTCATTAATAAGGATTCAATTATTTCAAATCAATATGCGTATTAATGGAATTGTGAGGGAATAAATGTTGTTTTTAAGTGATTTCCGATTATTGAAAAGGTTTTGGAATCAAATTTTCTTTTTTTTATTGTGATGAAAAGTTTTGAGAGTGCTTGCGATTTTTTTTTTATATTCGAGTTCATATTATACAAAAAAATAATAATATTCTTATAATAAATATTCATAAAATATTAATGTATAAAAAAATATTTATATAATTTTAGGGAAATTATTAACAGCGATTTTGAAACTGATGGGAGTATATAGACATCTATGAGCAACTAGATGCATTAAAATATCTCATTATTTCACATAAACTTCTTTCAAAATATTTTGAAAGCAAATTTATTTATATAAATTATTATGAAAATTACAATATAATACAAATCCACAAAATATATGTTAAAATAAAATTTATATGAACGAACTGCAAAGTGAAATAAAAATATTTTAAACTTTACGATTCTTCGTAGAGAAGCAATTAAAAATTATACGATTATGCAATTAAAACGACGTTCGAGTCACGCTCTAAAAAAATAAAACAAACAATGGATTTGCGCTTATCAAGTTCGAAATTAAAAATGTAATGTTACGTAACAGACTAACCGCCATAAAACACTTTAATAATCATGCAAAATATAAGCTTCAGATAAGCGTATGATTTTTTCCAAAGAACAATGAATGCGATTGTTTTAATTATCCAGAGAACGGAGGGTTATAAGGGGCGGAGTTACACATGAGGCCCTCCCCTTTGCACGCTTAAATAAATATCACCGGGTGTTATTGCGATCGTTTTTTAAATTTATATCAATCAGAGATGTTCTGAGGATTCATTTGATCTTTCCTTGACATAATATAGGGAGAATTTTGGCTGCAAACGTTAATAAGTCTAATGTAAAAATATATTTGTTGAATAAAATAAAACGTTTTAGATTACAAAACAATGGAAATGTTGAAATGTTTTGGATTAAAAGTCTGATTATTCAAAAAATATCTAAAATAATACAAAAAATCAAATAAATATATTCGAAACGTGAAATTATGTAAAAAATATTATTTTGATAATTTTTAATTGAGATATTATTTAATTTAAAAACAATTATTTATTTACTCAAGTTTTTGGATTACTGAATCAATTTCCTATGAAATTAATTTCTCTATAATTTTTTTTTTAAATTTCAAGATAATTTCGAATTAAGGAAGTTTTATTATATATACTAAAAATCACTAATTAAAAAAAATCATATTTTTATAAAATTTATCACATTAATCTAATCGTCATGAAAATGCAACTATTAAAAATCTGATTATGAAAAATATAATTAAAATATATATACTGTTGAATATATTACAAAGATAAACATATAATTATTGTGAAAATTATATAATAAATATAATACTTTAAAAGCTCACAGGTAATTATCATTTTCAAAAAAATTTCATACAACCCGAAACAAAAATATTTTTACAAAAAAAAATCGCGCGTGAATCACGCTCTCGTTTGACCCCCCGCCGACGAATCACTCGGACACGCAGAAAATGTTTAATGACCCCCAAAATAATAAATAAAAAAAATGACCGATGCACCCATCGAGCCGGTCTCGAAAAAAGTCAAGTTTTATTATAATACGGGGTTCATTTGTACCGCAAACGGCATGAATTATTTTTTTGATCCGCTGTCCATTCCGAGAACGGAGATCCTTTTTGATAAGCGTGAAGACTGTCCCGAATTACCATATTTTTGTTTTGTGTTGCGTTTTTATTTTTACACGAGTATAATGATCTGGGTTGATTGTCGTTTTTTGGAAAAAAATCGCAACGGAACGCGGAAAAAATGTGTTTTGGAAAAGTTTGATTTAGTTCAATGGGTTCTTGGTTTTGCGGAATCCATTAACGTGCATCCGTGCAAATCCGCCGTTAATGGTTTAATTTAAAATATAAATTAAGATATGGACGTTGAAAATTTTAAATTTATTATTATATTATAAAAAATGTAAGAATTAACAGCGTAAAAATTTTGATCAGATATTTTTTTGATGTTTTAATTTTACCCTTCGTATGAATAGAATTAATTTTATGCAAAAATGATTATGTTAATATCATATCAATTTGATTACTAAAATTATTGGATAGAAAAAATAGACTTAAACGTATAAATGTTATTAATTTTTAATGAATTTAGCTTGTATTATAATTATAAACTATCGTTTGTATAAAAATACGTTGAAGGATATTTTTTATTATGATCTCATAGATTCAACCTAATACAAATCAAATTCAACCATTGAAAATATATTATCAAAACCCTTTTCATAATAATCAATGAAATATAATCTATTCTTTTGTTTGACTTTGATAATATTAATTAACGATTTTACAATCAAAATTAATTACACTATTTTATAAAATAAATCTGAAAATAGATACATATATACCCAACATTTTTTTTATATTTTTCAAGAAATCATAAAAAAATGAAAAACCAAGAAAACAAATTTTCGATACGAAAATCAAATTAGGAGTGTAAAAGCTACATAAGGATCGTTCAAAAAATATCACTACTTGACCCATTTTAAAACAAAATTAAAACCCACTCCGAATTTCACACAAACTCCATCAACCCAACCCGAAAAAAAACCAACCGATCGAATGCGACCCTGCCGGCTGGGCACCCCCGCTTCCATAATAAAGCCCAAATGAAAAAAGTATAAATTAAAAATATGAAATTATATTTCGTTATACATATACGAAAAGAGAACGCGTCTTGTGGAGAGATAATTAGGCGGGCATTCGGTCCCGGAGCGACAGGGACGCTTCCATGGCGAGCGACCGTTAAATTAAAACTCATAATTACACCATACTAAATCCCATAAGTAATATCCACGTTTCGAAGGTGTTCTCGGATTCGTTCTGCTTCGTCCCCGGCTCTTCCTATATGCGAGTGCTCAATGAAATTTTCGGAGGAGTCCATTAAAATGCGTAATCGCCGTGAAAATGTTATTGATTGAAGATGTTGTATGATGCAGATGTTTTTTGATATTGTGGTGTTGAAAGTCGATGGTTTTATTTGTTGGAATTCGATTTTTTTTTTTTGATTGTGGAATTTTAACATATATGGTATGGATTTAATTGCACATTAATGGATTTTACTATTAAAATTCTTTGAAAATTACTTTTCTTTATAAAAATCAATATTTCAAAGATATGTTTTGTAATAGTTATGAATATAACGATTATATCAATCAACGATATAATTTGAAACATTTAAAAACTATATCTATTGAATTGAATCAAATTTTATGGAAAAAAATATTTTCTTCATATTGAAAACAGTTTAATATATTTTTTATATTTTAAGAACGTATATATAAACAATTTCATTTATTTTGTCGAATAATTGAAATTTTAACGATCTCATCCAAATCAAAAACTCAATGAACCGCACAGTTGCGATTGCCGTTTTCATCAAAAGAGTTACATAACGAAAAATCGCATATTTATTTCTGAAAAGAGAACAGGCGAAAGGGCACATTTTTCGCTAATTAACACTAAAAACGAGGTCGTACATTACCTTTGTTAATTTCCGACGCCGTTTTCTTACTTTAAAATAATATTTGTGGCGTCCGAGCAGAGATTTACAAAAGCGCACGAGCGTAATTAGAAACTCGAGGATGGGGGCCGTTAAAGGGAAATCCTTAAATAAAAAAATACGTTATGATCCTCGCAACAACTTCTACATTTCGAAAAAGATAAACGAACGTTCAAAAAAAAATTAAGAAAAAACGAATTCGCGAAGTGTCGCCGCTTCGAACCGGTCCGCCTCTCATTTGCTTGCCTTTCAATTTTATATCCTTCGATATGTTTCCCTCTATCCTTTCGACATTTACCTCAAAGCGATAAAATGATAATATATCCTTGACTTGACAATGTGCATAAAGGGAAAGAGTCGTTTCGTTGACGTTATAATGCAATTTGCACTGACGTATGTAAATTCGAATGCATCGTCTCATGTGGGGTTCAGTTTTAAAAACAATCAATTATACTCATTCAAATTATTCGATAAATTGTTTTATTTTTTTTTCAATTTAGATATTATCATATTTTAATTATAAATTTTAGAATGAAACATATTATATAATATATTTCAATCAAATGAAAATAGTTCGAAATAGTTCTTGAATACAAAAAATATATAGGAATTAAATGAACCGTTATGAATATCTTTTAGTACTAAAAAAACAGTTAGTTATTAATTTAATTTATGCAAAATAAAAATGAGTAGACAATATGATATATTATAATGCAAAAAATGTCCTAATGAATGACATTCACGATAGAACGACATTGAAATTAACATAATTTATTTCGAATCTATTTGAATGGGCGATATAATCGAATCTTATAAATGAAATAAAACACATTGACGACAAATCGCAGTTATAAAACGATAAAATATACAAATGTTTCAATCATATCCGTACTAACATCAACAACAAATCATAAAATAACTAAAATACATTCAATTCACTTATGAAATTTTATATTTCATACAATAAAAGGTTCATAAGTGTTTATTTTTTTTTACTTAAATCATATTTTTTATTCAATCTAATCTAATAACGCGTTGATATTTCACATGCTAGTAAATCATAATGGCCGCCGATAAATCTCCCTCAGACGAAAAAACCGAAAACCCAAAAGTGCACAATTTGCCAAAAGACTGTTATTTAATTCGTTTTTTTCAAACGAAAAAAACATATTAAACGAAACCGAAAAAAAAATCGCGAAACATCTGTTTCCCGAAAAGGGCCACGATCGGGTCTCCGCCCATTCATCAAAGTCCGACGGCGAAAAGGCTCATCGGCCAACAAAACTCCACAACCCAACAAAAAAAGGCCATCGAATAATAACACTATAACACCTCGTACACGGGAATACATTATCCAATTTTTTTATGGCCTATCAAGTTCACGATTCGGCCGGGGCCGTAATAACGAAAGCGTGCGTCGTAACCGATTCGTGTTGCCGCGGTTTAAAATATTTATCGCGCTATACGTAGGCATTGTCCGCCGTATAGAAAGGGATGTAATAAAACATAATTGGTTTTGAATGTTGAGGATTGGTCCGAGAGGCCGGGGCCCATGCAATTTACTCGAAAAGCGATGACCGGATGGGCGGACCCGGTCCGACCGGGCTGCGGAGCTGTTCAAGGATTGCCGGGACATGAGTGTCGTTTTGCGTCAGATTCTTGTGGTTTTTGTAGTTTCAAGTGTTCGAAGGATTGTTTTGTGTCGTTTGTGTTGATCGATTAGGTGTTTGGATGGCTTTTTTAGAGTAAATTTGAAGAAATTTGTGTAAATCAATATCGAGTATGTGCAAGGTGTCTCGTTACGCATAAGGATTGTATCGCGACCAATTCTAGGAGTTTTTATAGTTTGAGGTATTAGGAGGATTGTTTGTATCGTTTGTGTTGATCGATTGGATGTTTGAATGGCTATTTTAGAGTAAATTTGAAGAAATTTTACGTAAACCAATATCGAGTATGTGCAAGGTGTCTCGTTACGCATAAGGATTGTATCGCGATCAATTCTAGGAGTTTTTATAGTTTGAGGTATTAGGATTGTTTTGTGTTGAGCGATTGGGTGTTTGGATGGATTTTTTGTAGTAAATTTGCATAAATCGATATCTGGTTTGTGCAAGGTGCTTTATTACGCACAAGAATTGTGTTGTATAAAATTCTTATATTATAGTTTTAGGCAATACCGTAGCAACTCATTGGCAATTAATTGGACAAGCACCAAAAGCGTGCAATTTTAGGGAAATCCTCGTTTTTCATAATAAAATTTAATTTTCAGAAAGTTTGTTAGATTGATGTTTCGAATAAACTTTTTCATATTTAATTTAAGTTCGCGTAAAGTGACGAAGTCTGTATGAAATTTTATTGATATGTACTTGAGTGTGTCTATGGAATGTTTTTTATTAAAATCTTAAGATTTTCACAATTCGAGATGTTTATCGAATGATTTTCAGTCATTTCAATTTATTATGTGAAGATTTGTTTATATGTATTTTTCCGATGGAAAATAATAATAATGTAATAAATTGAAATAATTTTTCTCAAAAATTTGTTTTTATCCAAATATGCACAAGTATTATCTCGTCTGAAATTCTTATAAATTTTATAGTTTAAAGAGTTGATCAGATTATTTTTAATCATTTTATTGATAAATTCAAGGTTGATTATGTCTTTCGATATCATATTTAAGAAAAATTTACTTGAATTAACATAAAATTTTACCAAGGTTTATATTATATTTATTCAAGTATAAATTTTAATGCAAAATTCCATTATTTGCATTTACATACATACTTAATAAAAAAAGAAACCTTAAATATAATAATATTGAAAGTTCGACAAGAAATTTTGTTTTTTTTTTTTAAACCCATTGCACTTAACAAAAAAATAAAAACCAATATTAAATTTATTCTATTGTTACAATGTAAGCATCGTTATGCTGCATAAACATTCTCGAATAAAATGTCAATAGTGATAATCAAGATGATTAGTTATCATCTTCACAATTTATTTTTTTAGTAAAAATCATACAAATTAACATTATGCCTATCCGAAGATTCTTATAGCATGAGTCCATGAGTCATTTTGTGGTAACGTTTTCCTGTTTGAATCATTGATATTTTTTTTTTCAAAAATAATTCCTGCACGAATCAATAAATCATTTTATTATAGTTGATTAAAAACCCGAATGGAATCATTCATATTTTTGAACGATTCAAAAACGACACCATGGAAAAAATAACATTTCAATCAACGACACAATATTGACGCCAGATTCAAGCGAAATAATTTTGCTTACACTGTCATACAAAAGATGTCATTCTACGTTCAAAAAATATGATTTTCAGTCAAAATATATTTTTTTTATATAAAAATCAATGTATTACCAAAAATTTCATATTGAGACGGAATTTAAAAAATAATTGAGATTATATCTAATTACAATTATTATATAATAATATATGACCGTTGATTAATAATGCAAAAAAAATTGTCGCCTATCTATGCTGTCGAAAATATCGGATAAAATATAAATACGGACTATTCAATATAAATGGTCAGTATTAATGTCTAAATACTGACCACGAATGAATCAAAATATTGAAATCCATAAAAAAAAACAATCAAAAATATTAATTTAATTTAAAAAAAAATCCAAATCCCTATTAGGTAACCTTGAGTACATCGTCCCGAGCGGAACTCGAAAGACACTCAAAGAAAAAAATGGGAACGAGAACGAGAAGGATTTATCCTTTTGCCCCCAAGACACAATCTCGTGGTCCAAAGACGAGGAACATCGGCCTGCTATGATTAACGGGCGTGCAGAGCTCGGCCACTAATGGTGTGGACAGCGGGAGGCTCCACCATACCACTACGGCCATAGTGCTACTGCACACTGTTAACATATAACAGAACATGTATGAAAGAAATGATACTTTGTATCTTTTTTATATTATAGTTCGATTTCGTGTTGTGTATTTTTTGTTGATTTAGGTGTGTCGCTTTGGTTTTTGTTGATTGCTCGAGTTGAGCAATGTACAGTACGGTCTGCGTGTGGATGTTGTTTATTGACGATCTGGGATCGTTTTTTAATTTGAATTTTCAATGGGGTATAGGTCTTGTGTTTTAATTGGCGATATATGTGTACTAGTCGAATTAATAGATTTCGAAAGCTTTAGTAAGATTGATTTTTCCGAAACGTATGAAAATTTGCATAACGAAATATGAAATCATGCTTAAAATATAATTGTGCTCGATATACTTATATTCGCTTTATTAAGATTTCGTTCGAATGTATTACATAAAGAAAACTTTCGAAAATGTTGTAAAAATCATTAAAAACGAAAATCTTATTATTAAAAAAAAACTTAATTGAGAATATAAACATTCCACAATTATTGTTCATTGAAGCAACTTAACTTATTTTGAAACAATAAGTATTCATTTATAAAACTTTTCAACTATAAAAAATCGGATAATAACCTTTTAATTTTTTCACTACTCCCAATACATTTTTTAATAATTACATGCAAATTTCAAAAATTTACATATCATCAATGATCACAGAAAAGAAAGATTAGTAGGAAAAAAAACTGGTTATCTATATTGATTGCAATTATTATAGTTATAAAATTAATGGGCGAAAGTTGCATTCGATGCCAAATAATTCAAACTCAACGAAGAGTATCGTTGGTTTAGAATTGCTAATCATTCAAAAATAAGTAAAAAAAAAAAAAACACTCGAAGCCTTCATAGATAATGTTCGAAAACTGACGAAATGCTAATTAGACTGCGATATGACCCACTTGGAGAGAACAATCGACAAAAAAACCAAAACAACATGACAAACGTGAAATCGTCAAATGTGAAATCGACACTGATTCGACATATGAAACATTTTACTGAAGAAAATGACATAAATGACACAATGACATCAAAAAACGGAAAATTTCATTCGGCACCATTATTTTGTGCAAAATACGTTAAATTAGCTCATCGCGCAATACACGATCATTTCCGCAATTGACTAATGATAAATTCGCACACGTGAAATTTCAGCAACAGACTTTGGCTTCGAAAAAAAACAATAATGCTTTAATCATCGATCGAAAATGGCAAAAAAGGCGAAACAGCATCCGGGGGTCTGCCAGGGGCGGCTAATTGCCGTTCGGAGGCCGCAATTACGAATGCAGATATTCCCGCGCTCCAAATTACGGCCTCTTTCGCCTCCCATTAACCGTTTTAACATAGCAATCCGACAACGGGAATACGAGATCGGCTGCGACGATTAAAAAACATCCCGAAGACGTTCGCACACGTGTAATTTTATTAATTGCGATCGCAATGCAAATGCGCGCCGTTCGGAGGAATGCTGACGGTGGAGAAAACGAGTTGCTACTATAATATTATACATGCATAGTTGAAGGATGCGTGGAAAAAGATTCATTGCGGTGGTGAAATGGTTATTCGTTTCGAATCTTGTTAAGAGTTCATCATGTGTGATTTACATGACAGCATATTCGGTTTAATTTTATGAAATTAACTAAATATGATTTCAAGTCGACAGTAAGCGATCGTGTCGATAACCGTGCTACTTATCACTTAATTTTGATGATAAGTGGGAATCCGTTAAATTTTTTTTAAACATATACATACATCATCATGAGTAATCATTCACCATTCATTGCAGGATGGAGATCTTCTCTTTCATTCTTATCTTGAAAAATTCCTACCCCATTTACCTCACTTTTTGATTTCATCTATTGAACGTCCAATCGTTCTTTTTCATTTCATTTTACAATATTTTGAATACCATTCTTGAACTTCACATCCATATATTTATTTACTCTTGATACAAAAAAATAATTTATCTCTTCTATAAAACATCCATTTAATCATATTTATTCAAAAAACGACAAAAAACTGACCTATTTCACTACATATTTTCGATCATAGCGACTTTCGATTTTAGTCGTAAAAAAAGACATTTATGAAATCAAATACCGTTAGAGCCATCGACCTTCATGCCCTACAATCTCTAATGAACATTTTTTCTTATTTGACAATCAACTTTTAGAACAAAAATGTTGAATTAAATTTCAAAGCAATCATTGCTTAAAATCTCACATCTCAAACAATTTATGCATTCAAGATAATCAGCAGATAATCGCAAAATCACGTCTGTTTGACATTCTTCAATCACGTAAACGGCACTACGATTTATAAACAACGGAAACTTATTTACTTTACTGCTTTGTACATTTCAACATATGCATACACATTTTATTTTTTACATAAATCGTCCGATTTATTTCGACGACGCGTCGATCATTAATCGGAGATCAAACGGACCCATCAAATCAACACACCGATCGAAACAAACAATAAAAACAAAACCCGTCCCTTCTTCGGGGGGATTTTTAAATTTATTCATAGGATGGAGATCGTTTTGGCCGTTTTAATATTTCCATTTTGACTTCCTTTTTTTTCCCATTTCGACCCCGAGTCCGTTTCGGTTTCGATTCCTTCACTTTTTATTTTTATCCGTCGTTATTATTTTCGAGCGCAGCTTGCTCATGGAGAAACAAAAGAGGAACAACCACGACTACAACAACCACAACAACATCCAGAGGCACTCTGTGTGTAAAACGGCGAGCGGCGATAATTTTGAAATATGGTAGCTCCCCCGTGATTGGTTGATAGCTTAGCCCTTGGCGGTCGCCCTGATGACTATCATTACCTGGCGACTGGCCACGGACGATAATTTACGAGGAGGGTCCTGGGGGGCCCCCGAGGAGCCCGTAGCGCGGGGGCTCCGGTCGGGGGGCCCGAGGTCGCGGATTTCGCGAAATTAACTCCGAGCGCCATTTTCGAGCATGGCCGATTGATGGGTCGGCGTTCGGAGTCCAGATTTGGGTGATGGTCGCGTCGGGTTTGTGGGAAATATATGTCATTCGACTCGTTTGAGTCAACGGTAGAGTATTGTTGGTTACGAATGGTAAATTTTGAATTGAATGAATTCCAAATTGTTATAAAATCACATGTAGATATTGGTGGTTCTCGAATTGCGACGGAGATACGTTCTTGAACTTCAGTCGTGAGTCGAATCTGTATAATTTTTTTTTTCGGTAGTTTTACTTACTTTTATTAATACAATAATGAAATAAGTAATAAATAACATTTGAAAATCTTTCACTTTTAGGTCCATCATTTCAAATTTTTTTTTTCTTGATTAATTAAATTGAAAGCAGCAGCCATTTCTTTCCATATGAATTTTTTTGACGGTTCTACATTCCTCCGTATTTATTTCTCACATGCGCTAGAGATTTATCGTTCATTTTTAAAAAAATACTTAATTTAAAAAAAATCACATTTTTTTTCGGTCGTAAGTCGAGGACTACCTGTATTTCACAGCACTGAAAATAATACTAGATGAACCAAGTTATTATTTCTTTTTTGATAAGTTATTTTGTTTACGAATTAAAAAGATTATCTCAGATTTTTTTGAGCTCTCTACATACATACCACTGAGGACTGCATACAAAATAGTAGCATTACTGTTAATTGAATTATCTCCAAAACAGTTACTCTCACAAATAAATATTAAAATATCTTTTTGTAGGAAATTTTCTAAACTACGAATTCGATTTTTGTTATTATTTTGTAAAAGTGATAGTTAGAGATATTCACGAAAAACCGTTTTTGATGTGAAAATTTGACGATAATGATAATTTTTGCCACTGAAAAGGAAAACAGGATGTGTATGAAAAATTTTAAAGTTTATAAATTACAGAACCTTTATTCTTTCGAATTAGTGATTATTGAACGCATCAAAAATAACGAGCATTTTTTCTTTTATTTCCACTACATGGTATGTAACAAAAATATGTGAACTCTCAAGGAATTTAAATACTAAATATCCAAACAGTTAACACCACACAGTCCATCCATCGACGTAGTACATAATCAAAAATACGTCATTACGACAAATTTGAATAGTATCTAAAAACAAACATATTTTACGTAACAGAACCCGAGAAAGTTATCAATCACTTAGGTAAGTTACGACCAAGTTCAGGGTCATTGAAACACGATCACAAATTGTGCAACCTCATACCGCCAAACGCGTTAGAGTCGGTGTCATCCAAGCTAACAAAAAAAACAAACAAACAACTCGATTCCGACCGACGTATCAATTAGCACTCGTCCATTGAGAGGCGAATTATCTTAAAATTATTTACACAGCCCATCAATTGTAAAAATCAAATTGTGCAGCAACACCGCTCTCGACGTTGTATTTTTTTATAATCGATACAAGAATTAAAAGTGTCTGTTTCATATTCACAATCAACAATAGCGATTGTGCGTTTCAGCATTTTTTTGGTTTTGCTTTTTGTACGAAGCTCGGTTGATTTTTCATATTCGCGATTTCAAAAATTTTGAGTTGCGCTTTATATAAGAGACTCGGTGAAATTTTTTCGACTAGTTTATTGCAGTACACTGAATGGACAAGAACGAAAGTATCGCAGTCGACGATTTTTCTGTTGACGCATCGACACGGTTTGGACTTTATTTTATCACGTTTAGGTTCATGTAAACAATGCACACGAGAATACATGCACATTATGCACTTTTCAATAATTCTATTGTTAAACGTTGACAAACAATCACACCCATTAGTGCTGTTTTTTTTTCTTCTATTCATATGAGTGCATTTTCAATAATAGTCAACAATTTAGTTCTTGTCGACAAATTGTCATTGATTACGATTGTTAAGCCACAGTTGACAAGATTAGTTCATGGATAACGTTAGCTTAAGACTATTTGAGGGACTTATTTTCTTTTCATACGTTCTTTTAGTGAGTTTTCGATAATAGTGATCAGTTGTTGAACGCATCGATTCTCATTGATAATTGAAGTTAAGCCATAATTGACGCGGTTAATTCATGGATAAAGTTAGTTTAAGACTATATAAAGGACTCTTTTTAATAATCAAAATCATCATAGTTCGAAAATGGTTAGTCGTAATATGTGAAATCAATATTGATTACTGATTCTGATGCATTTATTAAAATTAAATTAAAAATAATATTATACATTGGAAATCGTTTAACGTGAAAAAACCCGTTATCAAGAAATATACTGCTATCTTGACAAAATAGTATGTCTTTTAACATGAAATTTTTGCAACACAAAAAAATATTTCGACTGTTACACTTCCATGTTAAACGTTCTCGACTATTTTTTTGCGGTAAAAAGCATTTTTTTTTCTTTTTCGTTTCGACACATATTCCGAATCGCGATACGATTTTTCCGTGAGCATTGAATCATCGAATTTAATGAGTAAAAAATTGCTCTCTATTGTAGAAATCGGATTTCACGCACGTGCCCAACGCACTGAGATAAAAAAGAGACCATTAAACAAAAATTAGTATTCTTCATCGAAAGTGTAAAAAGTACCGAGCTAAACTGACCAGAAAACCTACTGCACTTGCAGTGAAAGTAAATTACTGCCTGTTACAGTCATGCTCGGATAACTAGCACGTGGGACCGCCAGCGCGCGAAAGTAAAAAAAAACGTTTCGATCATTTTTTAACCTTGATTAAGGCAAACGGGCGAATATCCTTGAAACATAATTTTCCTCTTCAAATTAACATACACATACGAAAACAAAACATTTATATTGGGCAGTTTCAGTATACGAGTGTCACCGGTGGCAGTTAGGCGCATGCGCTCTTCAGCAGCTGTCAAGCTAGGGTCGACCTAACCTCGAATGCGCTCCTGAAAAAACGCTGCTCTACTTAAGAAAAGGGCATCCATCGGGACGATGCTGTCCAACGTGCGCCTTCTAGCATCCAGGAGGTGTTATGTATCGGTGAAGGACGACTTCAGGAACAGCAGAACGGTCAGCTCGAAGGCCGAAGTCAATCCGAAGCCGAAATGGGACAAAGTCGTGAAGGATGCTGAAAAGATCGTCGGCTACGGTACGTCGTACGCTAATTTGCGATGGCTGATGAACGACGAGGTCGCCAACGTCGCTATGCATCTGAAAAAACTGGTGAGTTTGATAGATTTTGTACGAAATGTGCGTTGTTCCCGAGGGCGAGAAACGTCAAAATGCGTTACGTAAAGAGACGAGGCGTGGCGCTAGCGGCGCGTGCGTTCCCGAATATAACAGTACTTATTACGCCCTTTACTTTTTTAGGTCAAATATTTTATCGTTAATAAATTGCAACTGAACATTGTTTATTCTGAATGTTCTTTCGTAGTCATTTACATATTCAAATATTGGCTTTTATTTTGAAAATAAAAAATTTTCTAAAAAAAAAATTTATTTGCAAATCATGAATATTAGTTTACTTTTCGAAAAACATTGCAAAAGTTACTTTAATATTTTTTTAATTTCATCGAAAGTTGATTGTCATAAAAAAACGATCCCGTTTGCCTTCGTGAATAGGTACTATTATAAAACCGAATGTTTGTTGTAGTCAATTTTAAAATAATTAAACTGAGTCGTTTATTAAAAAATCGTCTGGAAACGATTAAGAATTATGAAATTATGTAATTTTTGCAACGTGAGGAAAGTACTGAGGCAATTTTTCGTTGCGAAAGATTTGTATACAATTGCTTTTGTTTTTTTTTTTTTCAATATTCAGCCTTATGCTTGACAATGTCAACAAGTTTTTCTTCATGTTTGTGGATTCATATTAATGAACTAGTATTTTTCTACTACAATTTCAGTTTACTTTATCGAATTTTTTTAAATCTCACTATAGTTCTTCATTACTATATGAATTTTGTTCAAAAGTTGAATGGAAAATTACATTTGTTTACGTCTGACCATTCCAATTTAACCATTATAAAAAACCGGTTTTATATCACCATCTTAAATTTTGTTGTTTTTATATAACTACGTTTGTCTCAATTTTAAGTTCTATCTGACTCATAAACTACGAAATATTGTTACAGGTAGGAACAAATCATCCAGTGTTAAATATAGCCAAAAATTTTCTCCTTCATGAAAAAAACAACATTCAGACATGGGGCTTAGTCATCCTTTTACTATCCAAAGCAGCTGGTATCAAATCAACAGTAATGTCGGACTCAAATCAACAATTGGAAGAAACTGGAGTGCTTCAGACTCAAAGAAATCTAGCGGAAATAACAGAACTCATCAAAACTGGGCATTTGATCCATACTGGTTTGTTACACATTCTTCCCAGCGAAATGAAGAGTAAAGATAGTGAACTAGCGTTAACTGGAAACAAAATTGCTTTACTGACTGGAGATTTCCTACTGGTAAAGGCAAACGGGATATTGGCAAACCTCAGATGTCCTCACGTCAGTGGATTAGTATCGTCTGCTCTCAGAGATTTGACTGAAGGTGAATTTATTGGCGAAAGAAATCCGCAAAACATTGCCATTCCTTCTAAACCCATGGGTGAAAAGGTTACTTTAACCTTTAATATAAGTGAGGATGTAAAAATAGGCAATCTTCTTGGACCTGATAGAGTATTTAAACCTTTGGACACTAGTTACTGTATAGGAAA
>JAOXNN020000021.1:6285589-6309629 GCA_028571205.2 Hydropsyche betteni
TTTCCTATACAGTAACTAGTGTCCAAAGGTTTAAATACTCTATCAGGTCCAAGAAGATTGCCTATTTTTACATCCTCGCTTATATTAAAGGTTAAAGTAACCTTTTCATCCACGGGCTTAGAAGGAATGGCAATGTTTTGCACATTTCTTTCACCAATAAATTCACTTTCAGTTAAATCCCTGAGAGCAGACGATATTAATCCACTGACGTGGGGACATCTGAGGTTTGCCAATATCCCGTTTGCCTTTACCAGTAGGAAATCTCCAATCAGTAAAGCAATTTTGTTTCCAGTTAACGCCAGTTCGCTATCTTTACTCTTCAATTCGCTGGGAAGAATATGTAACAAACCAGTATGGACCAAATGTCCAGTTTTAATGAATTCTGTTATTTCCGCTAGGTTTCTTTGAGTCTGAAGTACTCCAGTTTCTTCCAATTGTTGATTTGAGTCCGACGTTCCTGTTAATTTTATGCCAGCTGTTTTGGATAGTAGAAGGATGACTAAGCCCCATGTTTGAATCTGGTTCTTTTCATGAAGGAGGAAATTTTTGGCTATATTTAACACTGGATGATTTGTTCCTACCTGTAAAAATATTGCGAGTTTATGAGTCAGATAGAACTTCAAACTGAGAAAATCGTAAAGTTATTTTATATATAAACAACCATGATTAAAATAGTGATATTTATCCGACTTGATAATAGTTATTAGGAAAAAATTTGAATGGTTAGACGTAAATATATATAACTTTTTAATAAAATGCATGTACGTAATAAAAGGCATTCTGTATGCCCTTCGTAATATTTTAATAAGAGTAAACTTCTATTAATATGGAAATGATTTTTTTTTTCGAAATTCATTGCAAATATGCAAATAAACAACGCACATTTCACGCAAAATCGTATCACTCACCAGTTTTTTCAGATGCACGGCAACTTTGACGACGTCATCGGTCAACAGCCATCGAAAATTATCATAAGACATACCGTAGCCGACGATCTTTTCAGCATCCTTCACGACTTGGTCCCATTTCGGCTTTGGATTGGCTTCTGCCTTCGAGCTGACTCTCCTATTGCACCTAAAGTCGTCTTTCACCGGTACACATCTCCTGGATGCTAAAAGGCGCAAATTGGACAGCATTGTCCCGACGGATGTCCTTTTCTTAAGTAGAACAGCGTTTTTCAGAAGCACATCCGAAGCTAGGTCAATCGTAGCTTGATAGCTGGTGAAGAGTAGACAAGTGCTCGAAAGGAAGTTCTATAATAATATGCATGAACGAATGCAAAAACTTTAAATTTTTCTTATCCTTAGTTTTCATAATATATGTAATTTTTTCGTTTTTTTTCGACCTTTCTTTTTGTTAAATTTGAGTAATGATACTAATTTTTTGATTTGTCGTTTGTGTTCAGTCGGAAAAAATAGCAACAATATGCTGTATATGCCATATAATAATATACATATTGACTATTATCTGCATAATGTAATGTGGTAAAATGGTTTTTTTTTATTCAACAAAATTCGTAGAATAACATTCAATATTTTGAACGGATGATAAAAATACATTGCAAATATGGAAAGAGTCAATAATTTTTTTTTGAATGTTGCAATATTCATATTTTTAAAATTATAGCACATAAATTCAAAATATAATATGAGGTCGTTTTAGTCATCTGCAATGAATGATTTCATTGTATGCATGCGTTTATTTCTGAGCTGATTCCCCTATTGACCTTTCACCGGTACATAACACCTCCTGAATGCTAGAAGGCGCAAGTTGGACAACATCGTCCCGAGGGATGTCCTTTTCTTAATTAGAGCAGTTTTTTCAGGAACACATACGAGGTTAGGTCGATCGTAACTTGATAGCTGCTGAAGAGTAAAAAAGTGCTTGAAAAGAAGTTCTGTAACAAAACCTATATTTTCAGTATTCAAACATAATATAATATCCACATTTTATATAAACCACACTCGACGATGATTCAAATCCGACTCCCTTTCAATCAACGAACCATCAATCCGGAAACGAGCTTCAGCGCATAACCGCTGAAAGCCCACGTTGACAACTGACCGCTTTCGAAAATCGATCCGGCCACTATCTGGCATGTCCATCGTGCAGAAACAATAATTCATGGTAGGAAAAAGAGCCTTCCGCTTCCAGACGGACCGCTCGATTTCCGAACGCCCGTCAAAATAAACGAGACCAAGATGAATTATTTATCGGACGCCTAACTGGATGTCGGCGATGCGAATAATCTTCGATGGTGGAAAAAAAATTGATTACATCATGACGGGTGTCCGATGCGAGGTGATTATCCATGGTGTTCGATTCACACTTGGCTGTTATGTGCGTGTTGATTTTGTCTGTTTTGTGTATGAGGTTTGGTGGAACGATTATATTTTCTATTATAAGAATTAGAGAAGTAGATGTGTGTTTATATTTGGGTCAATATGAATAGAACAATTGAAAAAAATCTTAATTAATAAATAATAGATTTAGTTATAGTTTCAATTGAAACAATGATAGAATTCTTTTAGAAGAATCAATGTGATTTTCGACGTTAAATTTTCTATGAAAGCAAGCTTTTGATCGGTGCATTAAAAAAATGTAGAAAAAAAATTAATGTACCCAAAGAAATATAGAAAAAATTTAAATTACAATAAGATGATAATTTAGTATAATAAATAGAATGATATCCAATAAATTGTGAAAAAAACAGACAAGATCAAATGGACGATAATCAAATTAAATATGAACAAAAATTGTTCAAAATTAAAAGGATAAGAGATTGAACCGCGTGTTATTATAATAAATATAATTCTTCATATCAACATTTTACGTTTTCTTTGATTCAAGTCAAAAGAAAAGTAAGTTTCAAGAAGCTTAAGATTAAAATTATCTTTCACCAAATTTTAAATAAAACTTATATTATTGTACATACTCTCAACTTCGGCAATCATTTCAAAAATCAATGCATTCAAATCAACGAAACCTTTGACCCTGATTCATAACCCACACTGAAAAAAACCATATAATAACGGCTGGTCAAACACCACGCAATAAAAACTAAATCAGATTAGAGCGTTTAACCAGTTCGAATAATTTTATTTTATAACCGAAAATTTGAAATTCAGCACGGCTTTGAGCGCGCACGGCTTAATATTGGGCGAACACGAACGAGCAATTAATTCGAACCGAGCCATATTTTCATACATCAAAAGCCTTTTGTGCATTAAAAACACACATATAACAAACGTTAAATTCGGGGGGCAGCGTTTCTCAAACCCCACCGCGAATGATAAATTAATCGCTGCGCTGCGATCTACGGGGTGCCCGAAATCCGTATGCGGTTTCACTATTTTGTTATTTATTATACAGAACCGAACGGTGTTTCGTTTGTAAATCAATACTTTGGAAATCAAATATTCGATGTGGATTAGTTTTTGTATATTTTATAATAACGGTCCGATTTAAAATATGGACCAGATTTGTTGTTTTTATAAATCAATTTTTGCATATTGATTCTAAATCTTGATTTGAAATTAGTTTTGATATTCTTTGATGTAAAAAATATACACTTTTCAATGTTTAAACGATGATACATATTTTACACTACAAGTCTAAACTTATACAAATCAAATTCAACTATCCAAAAGTATTATAATATATGATCGTTGTCATAGTAATCAATGAAATAGAATCCATTTTTCAATTTGAATTTGATAATCTCAGTTAAATTAAATTCTATGGAATTGTAATCCTGTCTCTATGTACAACTTTTACACTCTAAATTCGTCATTTTAAACATAAAATAAAATCTTTTTCAAATGAAATTCAATCATGGGACAATATTAATTAAGACTGTTGTCATAGTAATAAATGAAATAGAATCTATTTTTCAATTAGATCTCAGTTAGTACTTTTTATAGATTTTTACATACGTAATTAACTACATTTTTTTATAAATCATTGTGTAAATAGATGCCATGGATGTTTAACTAACGTTTCTTTAATATTTTCAATGAAATCATGAAAGAAATTGAAGAATAATGAAAATAAATTTGTGATGGTTGAATTTGATTTATGAAGGGCTTAACAACTTGATTTGTGAAAGGCTTAATTTGAAATTTAAAAGGCTGAATTTGAAGTTCAAAAGGTTTTATTTATAGTATGAATGCCCTAGATGTCATTGTCATTATCATATCGAAAAATAATTCAAAAACTTCTCAAAAAATCACTTAACTTCAACAATTGGCGCATTTGAAAACGCTAAATCGTCGACGATAGACTTTTTAATTATTCAAAATTTTTCAAAAAAGATATTCGAATCCGTACGGTATCCGTATATTTTTTTACAAATCATCGGATCCAAATGGCACTCGTCAAAACGATTATTTTGACGTGTAGCGGCACACGTGAGCGAAAAAATCGTCCATTACGGCTCGATTCAAAGGCGAGAGCTTCAAATATTAACGGCGAGAGATGGACGTGCATTGGAAATAAAAAAAATATATATATAATAAAAAACGATACGCTCATACATACGTCGAAATCGAAATGGGCGGGATGGAAAAAAATACGAAACGAAAATAAAACTGGTCGATCATCGTCGCTTTATGAGATTATTAATATATACGATATACTGAAATGGGTCAATTACGTGTTTTGAATGTCGGCAACGAGCCATTGATCAAACGCCTTCCGCAATGACAACTCAATGATGATGGTTAAGTATAGATCGGTGGAAAAAAATGATAACGTGTCGTCATAATACGTGCGTGAGGAGATTATGGGGTTTGAATTGATTTTTTGTAAACGTAACGCTGTTATTTTTTTTAATATGCTGAAATATTTTGAGAATTTTGATGAAGTATTATTGTTGAATATCATGAAATATGAATATATGGGAAACTATCATAATTTAAAATAAATGTGTCTCTAATAATGTATTTATTCAATTTGCATATAACATTCGAATGAAATATACATCCGCATTTGAATCGAAATGATATTTAATATTAATTCCAAACACATCAATTTTTGTCGTAAAATTATTATGAATTTATTACAGGAAACGTGCTTATCAATTATACAGACTTCTATGTATATAAAGTATTAATTTGAATAATTTCGTGTTTTGAAAAATGTGCAAGTTTTTGCAATGATATAACTAATCAATATAAATTAATAATTCATATACTTTTGCTTTAATTGAATTCGAAAAAATAACGGTGATCGTACCCTATACAAAAAACCGAAGTGTATAAATGATCTTACGCGTATTTTATTACTTTTTGTAATGTTCTCATCTTATTAACGTCAATCTTAGACACAAAAGAAGTGTTACATCGACAATGTACCACTTAAATAATACATAATAAATAATTTTCTTACGTGTGAAATTCGATCAACACAAAAATTTACAACAATGTTTGATAATTACGTGAAAGAACATGTGATCAAAAAAACAAACAAAACACATGTTATAATTACACACCGTAAAAAATTGACGTGAATCAATAAATTCAAAAACGTGTGTGAAATCTAACATCGTATTTTAAAACGATAAACGGTAAAATAAAACTACAAATTAGTTCGAGCTAATTGAATACACGAAAATTTCACTTTGTTGAATTAATTTCTAAATAAATATATTGCTAATAAATGATGTAATCTTTTCAGTTAAGTGTGGGCTATGTACAGTTATAATAACGATATTGATTTGAAACGTTGTCAATTTTGATACAATTTTTGTTTCGCGCGTTAAAACCCGTGAAATTGGCGACAGTTTAAGAACCACAGGGTGGTTGTCGGGTGCCGTTTGTCGTGGCATGACGTCAACGTTGACGTCAACGTCAACGTCAAAAAGGGACGCGTCGAGTGACGGGAATCCGTCAGCCGCGATACCGATAACGATTTTTCACGCGTATCGCGAAACAAAACGAATAATTGCCGGCTTCCGATCAAAGAAAAAAACAACCGAAAACGTCAATTGAACAACACTAAACATAATATACGGAAGCGGTAAGCTTTAATAGCTCTTGTCAATCGCGACGTATTGTATGTATTTTCTAAGACTGGTTATCGTTTCGGTTTCAGTAACGTTTGCTGTATGCTTAGAACAAAATGCGTATTGTGAAAATTTTTATTGTGTGTCACAAATGCTCGTAGATTAAAACCAATTTAATAGTAGTATAGGTAGTTTTCGAGTTTTGTTACAAAGTCAATCGACCGAAATTCATAGTAATGGGTTCACATCAATTTTTTTATAAAAATCGACAAAATTATTTCTGACATTTTAAGATTGATATGTTTTCTTGATATTTCGTATCGTTGAAAAATATTTAAATACTATAGTAAGAAGTTTAAAAAGGAACAGAATACGTGAACTGCAAATTCGAAAGTAGGTAACTATGAACAAAAATTATTATGAATAAAAAAACGCAATAAATTTATCAGATGGGAAAAATTAATAAAGTAACAATATTGTATGACTTTTTTTGAAGAAACAACAAATCTGAATTCTCGTTCCTCAATAAAACGAACAACAATTGCAAGATTGGTAAGTTGAAATGTGCTCATACCGGTAGATTTTCGATTTAATTAGTCAAAATACTTATTACCAAGTAAGATTAACCTATTAACTCATCAAATTCAGTCTTTTGTAGTTTTTAACTGGGTCTAAAATTAAATTTTACAATAAAAATAGAAGTATGTTTTTGAATTTGTTGATATTCAACTTAATGTGTCAAATAATCCCATGTTATTCTGCAAAAAAAAAAAACGCTTCTTAGGGACGATAACAACTTAAAAATTAATACATAAATTCAAAATAATAATCTTTCTAAAATGAGAATAAAAAATAATGTGTAATTGCGAAGATTTAGCTATCACAGTAATTATTTTTAATTTCTTATTAATATGATTATTCAAAATCGACGATTATTATTAAAATTCAACTTTCATACGTACAGACAAATAAAAATTGATGTAAATGGCGGAAATTGGTAGTTTCGGTGGCGCGGAAATGTCTGTTTGTCTGTCGCCGAGACAATTGCGTGTTGATTATGCGCGTATCTGTTTCGATTGGATTCTGTTATTTTTGTGTAATTGAACGACAATGAGGCCGTTTTGTTGGTCGTATCTGATGGTTGTCGGTGCGTGTCTGTTCTGTTCGAATCTGGAGTTTTATTCGGTTTTTTATACGGTTATAGATTTTAACTGTAAATTGTAACAATGGCTTCGGCATAATTGTCGTAATTACATGAGTCAATACGTTTTAAAAGGATTTGGTTTAAATTCTATAGAATTGTAATGATGTTTTCATATACAGCTTTTATACTACAAATTCAACCTTTTTCAAATCAATTTCAAGCATTGGAAAGTATTAGTAAGACCGTCGTTATTCGTCATTGTTATTATTAATATTTCTTATTTATTTTTCATTAAATTAATGAAAAATTTAGAAAATAAATTTGTGGTAGTTAAATTTGATTTGCAAATGATTTTATTTGAAACTCAAAAGGTCGAGTTTGGAGAATAAAAGCTATATTTGAAATAAAAAGCTAATATAATTTTGACTGTTTCTAAATTCATTAATCCACCGTATTATCTCCACCTAACTGAAACTGCATCTTACAAAAACCAATATTCATATTTCATTCATTAAAAATATAAAATCCGAAAATTTTACAAAACGCCAAACGAATTTTTTAAAATCTTTATCCGTGCGATAGGAATGAACATCCACAAACACTTAATAATATACAACAAAACGAAATTGACGTCAAAAATTTGAATATTTTTCGCATCAACTGAGCAATTTTACATGCACGAAAATTTTATCATTCCACCCAAAAATAAACACCACTATAAAAAAATGTCATAATTTTTACTTTTTTCGAAGAAAAATAATACAAAAGCGCATAATAATGTACACTTTTTCGACTGCTTCGCAAAACTGCCATCGTTCGATAAGGAAAATCGTCGTTTATGCCCCGTTTGAAATCTCAAAGGTTGTATTTATTGTTGGATTCGCCAATGGAGTATTTTTTTCCATTCAATATGCATTTTGAATCGTCGATTATTCGTGTAATATCACCATTATTTAAAAGAAAATTACCTGTTAATGTTTCACTCTATTTTTCAAGTCTAATTTAAAATTTTGATTTTTATTTTCTCCAGAAAGCGACCAAAAACATTATGTTTTTATAATAACTTAGATTGTACTAAATTATCATAAACATGCATATGTAAACATTTTATTCGAGCATAAACTAACAAATACGAAACGTGGATATTTTATATATTAATAAATACATAAAAATTCGGCTTAATTAAAACACTTTTTATTAATTGTCGATAATACAACACGCACATCGATACTAAAGTACCATGAATATGTATGAAGCTTAAATTCGATATCTTTATAGCAGTTTCAGTATCAAAACGAAAGGCGAATTAAAACGAGAAATCTCCTCGTAAAATGGAAAAGTTAATTCTGTTAGATCGGCTATCTTTCAAATAAAATACCGAAATAAAAAAGGCGCCATCGAATTAAAATTAGGCGAGTCGAAGGGCGTATATGGCCAATTCGATATGCGAATTTTTGCACCGTTTCAGCATTAATTTTATGTATATTTTCTTTTTTTGTTATTTTTCATTCTTTGAAATTCGATTCGAGCGCGTATCGAATTTGCATAAGCCATCGCAATCTTAAATGATACGCGTGTTTGGTTTGTCGCGAGCCGCAATGGGTTATATTAATAATTTAGTGGACGTTATGAATAAAATTAAAGTACAGGAATATACATATGGGACTGTATATGTTTTATTATAATCTTGAATGAATAATTCAATCGTTATTTCTGTCGAAATAAGTAGAATTTTCAATTTCTATGTTTCAATGTTTGAACTTTCATTGAAATAGTTTTGTGGTAATGATATGAATCTTTTATAACATAGTTCAGACTAATTCTATTTTTTTTATTTCAGTTCAGAAGTATTTAATCAAAATTTCAAATTTATATTTTTTTAATAAGTAATCAAATAAAGTGTTGATTATTTTTTTGTTTAATTTCATATTAGGTTAACAATGACGAACCACTTTTAGTTTGTTTTTTTTTTTGCAAAAATGACGGTAAATACATATTCTTTTATTAAATAGTGAGACTTTATATGTTAAATGAATATTTGAATTTTCTTTATTATGTTATAAAATTTACTTATTTCAAATATTTGAATTTTCAAGATTTTAGAAACATTTAAAAAAAATTAATACTTGGCATCTTTTCACTTCAAACAAAAACATTAAATTTGAACCTAAAAATTTTTTTCCATAAACCGAATTCAACCGCACACAAAATACAGACATTTTATAAACAATTCAAACAAATCGTCGATTTAAAAAAACGCCAATATAATATCAATAACCGCCATCGCATAAAAACCATAAACGCACTTAAAAACGATACCGAAAAAAATTCGCGAAAATCGCCGAAAATCTCTTAAGCCGCTATCGTGTCCAGATCAGCAATTCCCGAAAGTTAATAAACGTTTCTTTCGCATAAAATTAACGATACAAAAATACAGTAAATAAAACCGAAAACGCAAAAACGGCCAAAACGAGCCGAAAAACGACACTATCTCCCCGCGGCCGCAACACAATCGATCTGCAAATAAAAGAGTTTCGCGAAGTCTTTGAAAGCGAACGCTGCTGCTGTGGTGTCCGGTCGTCAAACGGCCATTTTACGGCCAAAGGACGACATCTCCGAATTTGCATGTGATCCAGCGATATGTATATGTATTTTGCTGCGTGTGCTCTGGGAAAATGTGTATTTTTTTCGGTGTCTTTGAGGGAACGCATATCGAAAAGTGGCTCTGTGTGATTTTGATTTTCGATGATCGAATGAATTCTATTGACGTTGCTTGATAGGGATTTATCTATAGGTGGTAGAAGCTCTCGCCTCAGGACCCCAAAGAATCCCCAGTATTTTTTTTCAATAAATTTTTGATGGATTATTATAGTTTTTCTATACCGATTCAATAAACAACAAGACATTTGAATAAATTTCTGAAGAAAAAAGGCATCTGTTTGCAAAAAAAGAAATTTTATTTTACAAAACCACCCATTTTTCCTTTATTCTATGAAACTGATTACTATGCAGCAATGATAAATGATTAAAAAAAATTCCAATTTTAACGATTTATGTAATAGGCTTGGTCTTGTATATTTTTATATGTATTATTAAGGCCTCCAAAATTTTTTAGTGTCACGAATCTCCAGTGAATCAAATCCACTACGGACGATATCATATATGATTAATATAATATTAAATATTTTATTTAAATAATTAAAGAATTTTAATTTATGTACTTTGAAATGATCAAATCAAAGTCTCTTTTGGTCCGCGTAATTGACTGATTTTATCAGCTCGTTATAATATATCGTATGTGTATTTATTTTAAATGATTTTGCCAAAACAAAACGTACAAGAAGACATTTGAAGGCTCAAGCAACTGCTCATTATCGACTTCCTCGCGGCCAACAAACACACAACCCGTCCTTTCTGCATTCGTCCCGTTTCGAACGTTGCCGGTCAAAACCTTTATTTTTCTACCTTCAATTTTATTTCATTTCGAGAGTTCCTCGTTATTTTTCGGCCGCCGCTTGAAAAAGTGCAAAAATAAATTTCCGACTCGACAAAGAGCGAAAATAAACAGGCCGAAAGGACAACAATAATCCGTTCGGACGCAGTTATCGTATGCGGCTCCTACAAATCAGAACTCAACCTTTTACTGTATCATCATCGTCATATGAAATCCGTATAATGTCCATTTCAAAACGAGTACCTTTTAAATTTTAAATTCCAAATGATCTCAGACCAAAATCATTTGTAGTTCAACTAAAAGGTTCAGACGCCTCCAGAGAACGGATCCTTTTATATAATTTCACGTTGTCGAGGGCGCATTTTCCGAATTCGTCCTCGTCGATTCGAAACGGACATAATCCCGGTATTAATCGCCTTCGGCCGTCTCCCCGTATAATTCCGTATTACAAAATTATAATACACTCTCAGAAGGGAAGCGTAGGCGTACTTATATGCATCGTCGGAACATATGCCCGACGTGTTAATATTAAAACTAATAATAGCATGTTGATACCGAATGGAAAAAAATGGTGTGTGTGTGTGTGTGTTTGTTGAGGAAACGGTTTTAACACATTCGTTGCACCTGGTTCTTCCACGCACTGACGTGAATACAGCTTTGGATAATAAATTGATTTCGATGTTGAAAAAAATTATTGTTGAAGTGACACTAAATTTCTGAAAGTGATTAGATAACGGATATCCATTGTTATTTTAATTTATGCAAATCGTTTGTGAAATTTATTCGAGGCTCGTTATTCAAATTTTTAATTATATCTCGAACGTATCAATTGTACCTAAATTAACTTATCTGTTCGAGTTTTATCAAAATTTTAATAAATCATTCAAAGTATATTGTATTAAATTAATTCACGTGTACATTTTTTAAAATTTAAATTTATTCGTTGGTAATAAATAGTTCAGCAATGCGCTGCAATAACTTAAGCACTGAAAGAAAAACCGCGCATAATTAAACGCAAAGCGATCCGTATCGAAAACGGGCAACACACTTTGCACATTTTTTTAATAAAAATATCACAAAGGTGAATAATATAACAATATAGGAAAATAGATCAAACAACAAAGGCGACTTTGATATGCTAAAATCTCAATAAGGTAAAGCTACCGCCGCTCGTATATCAAGTCAATATGTCCGCCCCAACGATCGCAAAAAGCTACTAACTTACATGCAACACAATTTAATCGCAATAAACAATTTTCCAAATTGACGAAAATGATGGAATACGAATGTATTGGATTTATTTTACATGAAACTATTGCAATATCAATGTTTTTAATGATGAAAAAATTGCGTTTTTACACACTAAAAATTATACTTTTTTATTATTAGCTTTTCTAGCAATTTATTGTAAAATTTTCGTTTTCAAAATTATGAAAAAATATTTGCTTCTCATTAGTCTTGTCATATTTAAATAAAATATTTATTTGTGAGTCTAAAAAAATATAATAATCCTGTCATTAGTTACACGACAACAAAACACTCCCACAGTTTTTAATTTGATGTCGTTTTTTGTCAAAAACAATTTTTATTGCTGTAAAAAAATATAGACAAAAGTATTCCACATTTTTAACGACATCGAACTGATTTACACTACCGTAAAATAAAAAGTTTCACTTCGATAAATACAGGTCATTTGTAACATTGTACAAATTTTATTTTTACTTCAAAAACTTCATATTAAGTTGTTTCTAAAAATATTCGGATCGAAAATATCTTTCAAATGGTATTCTGATCAGAAAAAAATATTCATAATATACTGAAAAAATATAGAAATATTAAAAATATCAAATAGAGTTGGACTCGCATGGAAGTCGGTTCGAATTCGAACGTCCCGCCCCCGAGGGTTCTTCTAAGTGAAACAAAAAGGTTTAATAACTCTGAAACTATAGTTGTGGGTATTAAAAGCATGATGGGATGCGAGGCAAGTAACGCTTTTTATAATTAATGCCTTCTCAATCAGCTGCGACCTTTGTATGTAAACCTGCTCTTATAAACGCATTAAGATTCTCTTGGTCCATTCTATGTCAGATGGGGCGAGAATGCAAAAAATATTACTAGAAAATAACCTAAAGTAAATGTATTTTTTTAGAGATTATTACAATTGTATTAAAAAGTCTTTTACAATAAATAAATTTTTTAACTAATCGGTTAACTATTTACTTCTTTTGCACAATAATCACAGCTTTACTCATTATACATATACATATATGTTTATATACTTATACGTAATATGTTTTTAAAGTATACGACTCTCGCAGAATAAAAGATTGTGTTTTTTTTCACATTATTTCGAACGAAATAAATATTTTTGCGGTAGTTGCGAACATCGCCTTGGGCGACTGGTAAAATTGAACTCATTCCGCGCGACCCCACTAAATGAGTTGTTGCATAAAAAATCGCACAACTGAAAAAAAAACGTTCAAAACACAAGTTTTATATTTGAATGAATAATACATTTAAATACCAAGTGACAGAATAAACGCGAATTGAATTAATTAGGCGCATATCAATTAATCCACTTAACTAGTTCGTCGCACGAACTTCGCAAACAGAGCCGAATCTAACTTTTTTCATCAAAATTATCGAATATTTTAAATTTCATCATTTTATATTATTTTTAAGACCAAACGAATGAATTTTTCTTATAGAGTCAATAATTAATTTGAACTTTATATAGTTTCGTCAAAATTTTAATCGGTCTGTTCATTTAAAAAATTATATGTAAAAAAAAAATCAAGAAATTTACTTGTGTACGTTCCGTTGCGATGCCTGATCAAATTGATGCTTTTCCTCAAAGGTCAATCGAAATTGCCGTGGCCGGAAGACGGACATTACGAGTCCACGATGTCGAGATCAAACGGCCAATTTGAGGTCGTTCGCGTATAAAACTCGGAACAATTGAAGAAGATCGCGTGATTTAAGGTCGAGGTTCGTGACGATGCAAAAAAAATAACCGATTCAAAATGTGGGAATGTGAGAATTCGGAGGTTTTCGCCGAAAGTTTCGTAAAGATTGCGCAAAGTTAGATAAGAGTATAGATTTGAATTTTCAACATTTTTATGGTATATCATCAATATTTAATGTATGTATTATTGAATGGATCATATTATGAATGTAAATTTGTACTGAAAAGGATAATTACAAGTTTATAAATTAAAAACATTTTCATTTTTAATTTAAAAACTCATCAATAAATAAAAATATCAGGTCTATCAAAAAAATAATCCGATTAACTTTCACAAGAAATTCATATGAGAAAAAATTAAAAATATGAAAATTTATATCGAAAATACTTCCGAGTGGGTCAAATCTGAATTTAACAGCTTTATAAATACCCACTGTCTTTATAGGGATATCTAAATATGGCCGTACACGGCGGCCATGTTGCCCAATTGCGTTTTTACGCTCATAAAACATAATACGCGCGATAAAAAAATTATATTATATTATATTATAGGACTCGTCTCGAGAAATAAAAATGCATTATTACGAAACGCGTGTCATTCATATGGAAATTTATAATGAAACTCGAGATAATGGCGATATGAAAAAAAATCCCTATCCACGTTACGTTTTACGGCCCGCTTAAACTTTAATGTCTCGTAAAATTAAATTTTATCCAGCTTTTCGGTGCCCATTGTTCGGCTGCGTTTTTAAAATCGATATAAAATCTGTTTTTACGGCCCCCCCTTAACGGTTCACCTGCACCTATCGAATTTTTACGCATTTATCGAGAAAGTCTTGTAATAAAACTTGATAGATATGTGTGGGTGTGTAATCAATTCGGATTATAATAGAAACGTTTAAGTAGGAATTAGCACGCTGTTGGACCGGTAATTTATTGCGCATTCATACTCGATTGCGAATTTTTACGTGATTATTCTTCTAATTTATCGGACACTATTCAGCATAATATATTATTAATTAATATGGTAATTGTATCACATCTGCGGTGATTATTATATATAAAATATTGCTTTTAAATTCACTCATAAATGTTAATTATATAATCAAGTCGATTTATGAGAATTCGTGGAATATTCTGAAATAATATACTCACATACATTACAAACGTTCAACACTGAAATTTTTTTTTAATTGTTGTCTAGTTTTAATTAATTTTAACAATTTAATCTGAAAACTTCAACATTTTCTAAATCAACTTAATTTATGTATTCCCATATTGGATTAAAATTAAATTACATTTTATATTTATAATGAATTGTTATAATTAAAAAAAATTATGTCATAATAAGATACGTATCAAAAAATTCAACAATATTTAACTAAACAACCATATCGATTTCATCCCAACGACACAATCGCCTATTAAAATAATAACTAAAAAAACCCATTCAACAAACGACCGAATCGAAAAGCACGTTCCGCAATAAGCTCGCTCATCAACAACGGTCATTACGATCATTCCAAAAGCGCACGCATGCGCACACCGACAATAAAATCATCCATTTGACACGACAACAAAACATACACACATCAAACGAAAGCAAAAACGGGGTCATAACACGCACGATGACAGCCCGCGATTATTTTTGACATTTCACGGCGAACGATCGCGCTCGATTTCAGCGGATGCGCGAGAAAACGACGCTCCTTCGGCCACCGGGAATAAAAAATAATAGGATCCGGAATTACGTCGAAGGGAATGGTCGAAAAGTGGAGCGTTTTGACGTGCGCGCGCACGCTTCCGGCACGCAACGCCCATTAGGCAGGCTGGCCAATCAGCGCGCGCTTCCGGTGCGATTTTGAATTTCAGCAGACCGCCAATTTCGGATGTTTTCATTCGGGAATGAATTAAAATGTTATCGATTCTTGTGGTGTTTCCGATACAGCCGTTTTTTTCATTTTAATGCAACATATTCGAAAATTACTTATGTATTATATATTTTTTTTAATTTCAATATGGATACACTCGAGTGATGCTTCACTTTTTATATTTAAAATAGTTTTCTTTTTAATTGAAGTAAACACAATAAAACTATTAAAAATATTCAACCGGGTTTTTTTATACAGCTGGCAAGTTTTACTTTGCATGCTTTGATCATTAAAAATACCAATTGCATAATATAAATATAATGATATTTAAGTGTGAAGAAATCGGGTAATTGAATAAATTAAAAATAAATTTAATCGAACGAGAATCATCTTTTAAATACATTAGGATTTTAATAATTGCAAGTTGCTGGATTCAGTCATGATAAAATTTCGGTTTAATAAAACAAGAACATTTAAAAAATATTTCCTCCCATTCAAATCACAAAATTATTTTTTGAATAAATTCAATTGCAATTTAAAACATTATCATTTTGTAAAATATAATATGTTATATTTGCGCATCGGAACCCGACAAGTTTCAAGTTTTCATTCTTAAACTAAGGACTTCCTTTGTTATAAAAACAAAATGTATGTTTTAAAGAAAAAACGTACAAATTTTACTTCATCGTAATATGAAATCAACCATTTTAGTTTTGGAATGATTCATTTGTGGTTTTCAAATATTAACTGCATAAATTTCGTTATTAGAAGGAAATTTAGGTCGAAAAATCGTGACTACGTTAATAGATAGTAATTATGTGTAATCATAGTTAGTCCAGTTATTTGGATATCACGAATTACTTTTTAAAGTCACTGATCAAATAAAATTCTAATCTATTAACATTTCCAATTAAAATAATTGTAGATAATTATCACTAACAATTCACAAAGTACATTTCAAAACGTATATTTTAAAACTTAATATTTTCACAAATACTCATTAAAAACATCGTTATTTTGACATCGCTATTAATTATTCGAAAAATAAACACAACCACTTTTAGCCATATCTGATTTCTTGAAAGATCATCGCCTACCCGAACAATTCTCAGAGCGTACCCGAACTGAAACAAAACGAATCCGCGAAAAGGTCTCGTCAAAGTCATTCGGCTGGTTCAACGTCCTTGAGAAACAAAACGCATGCATCGCGAAAATTACCGACACACAAAACGCTGTTAAAAATTCACAAAGTTTATCGTGAAAAACGGCAGCGACACGTCCAACTTTTACCGTCGCATATTTCAGCGGCACAATTTCAGCGCCGTTCAGCACGCTAGCCATCGCTCATCGGGGGGCGAATGCGCTGAAAAGCGCATAATTCAACCCCGAAGATCACTATCGCTGAAGAAAATTGTTACAACAATACGTAAATCATGCGCAATCGAGAGCATGATGACGCAAAACGGTCCGCTCCCACGCAATGCGTTTTCGAGATTCTGCGAAAGGTCGATGGACTTGTGTGCGTTTTTTAAATGTTAAATTATATTATGTCGTCGAATAATGTGCAATTGTAAGTTATGCAGTGTTGCAAAAAACGCAAGAAATCTGTAGTTTTTTGTTGTCTCCTTTTATTGGTACTATTAAAAAATTAAATGTTTAAAGTCATCTGTCAAATATTATATAATAGTTGACGTATCTTACGATATACCTATCAAAGGTTGGGAAAGATTTGTATCGCTGACCAAAAAATATGGTGCAAAATATGTGGTTAAAGACCACAAATAGAAATCTTGGCTTTGTAAATCATAAAAGTGATCATTCTAGAAGATGAGAATCATTTAAAAAATCATTTTGCTGCTAATTTCAAATTATGTTTAAATGTCACAAAAAACGCAAGATTTTTGAGTTTTTCGTGTAAAACACAATTATATAAACATATTTCAAAGATTATTTTTCTTAAAGAAAATTTTTGTAATGTGTAAATCATACATAATCTGGGTTATGATGTTGCTAAAACAATCAAATTCAATACATTTTTGAAATACTGCAAAAATTCATTACATTATATAACATTTTCACATAATCGATTTCAAATTAAATTCTATTATATAAAAACTCATAATTCAAAATCATGGATCATTATTAACAACAAAAAAGTTACAATAAGGCATAAGTTTTAAGCTAAAGATCAACGGACTAATATGCATTTTACATATTAATCAATTTAAAGAACTTTCCGTTTTTTGAATAGTACATAAATTGATATCAAAATAGTCGTCGCAATTTGCAACAATATGTAAATTTCAAGTAATCGATTTAAAAATAGTCCGAAACAATTCTTCTTGATTTCACTAAAGGTCGATGGACTTTTATGCATTTTCGCATATTAATCAATGTTGAATCAATTTTAAATGATATTCCGATTGTTGAAAAACGCTTTCGATGATCGGAGCTTGATAACTCGCCGTCGGTGAGTGTTGGTTGTTTTTTTTTTCACCAGTCGAGCTTTTGACCCTTTTACCGCTTCGTATCCAGATAGAAATCGAACAAAAACGATGCGCTTTTAAACGGAGGCTAATTTTAAATACTGCATGTTCATCGGGCACGTATCCTCTTATTGTGAAGTAGTCGGATAAAAAAATGTAATACTCATGTATTTTAGAAGTGCTGCATAAGTTTTTTGTTGATACCTATTAAATTTTCATTTAGTCAATCATCATCATCAAAAGCAACCTATATAGTGTTCATTTCATGTAAAAACCAAAAATCTTTTTCTCGTATGAAAAGAACAATGTAAATTTCTGATAATTTGAATAATGAAAACCAATTTAACAATACATTCATCCATCTATTAGCCTTAATATTTATCACACAACTTTAATTATAATGTTTTTGACAAGCCAAAATATTTGAAACTCAATCAATATGATATGATCATCAAAATATACTGACATGTGTTATTGAATCAATGGTTTGACCTTTTGGAATGTCTTCATCGATCATCAGAGTTAAAGCGACCCATAGTTTAATCGATAAATAGATACGTGTACATAATCAAAATAAATAATATAATAGAAAGATTTGTTCGTAATATAATCGCGAATACTTCTATAATTACCAAAAGTTAATTCAAATACATATATTTTAACGAAAATAGTACGACGTCATTGAATGAGCCTCTAACGAAGTATTATCGAATATTTATAAGACGTGCGCCTAAAGGAAAACGAATCGTTCACGGCGACGGCGCTCAAAGGGTTAATGAGCGACTCATTGGACCCTGTACATAGCGAAAACATAAATCGACCGGCTTTCGAACATGCGGGTACCAATTTGATAATATTAATAATAATCGGTCACGGCATACGCGTATTACAAAACTGGTCCGTTCTCGGATGCTTGAGCTTAGTAGAAACGAATGTCGATGTGAAAAAATGGAAAATGCTTCGGAAAAAAATACAAAAAATGGACGTCAAGGATTAATTTTCGAAGCCTGTTATTCCGATTCGAATTTCCTAATTCCCTTAATTGAGATAAATTCGATCGCAAATGTGCACTCGTTTATAATCGTTACGTTGTTAGTCACGCTCGTTAAACTGTTCTCGCAAATTTGTTATATCGCTTTTATTGCTATGTATTATACGTGTACCTAAAGGTTTTTTTTTATTTTAGCCTCGTAATAAATTCGAAAATATCCAATTAATTTTTCAATTTTGGAGCGGCATTAATTGAGACGAGCTCGAGACTGTTTCGAAGTCGTTTGAAAATCAAACGATCCCGAAAAGGATACGTATTTAAATAAAACAAAATGACATTGACTTTGGTATTTTTTAGATTCTTATACATAAAATTGATTAGAATCATTTTGTAATACGTGATCTTCTATAAAAAATACATAAAACCTACTCATCAATGCAATACAGTTTTTATGCTTCAAATTCAACCTTTTTAAATTTCAAATTAAACTTTTTTAACTTGAAATTCCACTGCAAGAAAATGTTATTAATGTCAGTATTCAATTAAATATTTCATTAATAATTTACAATTAGACAGCGGTTTTAATAATACTTTCGCATTCTTGGATTTGATGTTTAAAATATTGAACTTGAAAGTTAAATGTTAAATTTCAAGTTTAAAAGGTTTGAATGAAATATAAAAACTGGAAATGATTGTAATTAATAATTCGATGATATTTGAAATGATTTAGCAATAAAATATGAATGGTGTAAATAATATTCGAAACACTATTTGATTACTATTATTTTGATATTTAATTGAGTAAAGATGTTATGAATATTTTTGAAAAACTCTGAAAATTCCCAAGAATGTTCATTTGATAAAATTAATTAAAAATACACATGAAAATTTCAAACTTTTCATTCACTTCATTATCATTGTCATTGTCACATAAACTAAAATCATCTGACAATAAATAACAATCGAAATAGTTCTATCATTTCACCTATTACACTAACCAAAATAAAATCTAAAAAAACAAAAATATCTCAACCATCACACAGAACCTTTCAATTCAACCACTAAAGAAACATTCTGCTATACATCAACAACCATACCGATCTAACTAAACTCACATATTCCCCACAAATACATCCCTAATCAAATCCACACATCGCAAGTCCGTCAAGCACGAATCGGCGCATCGATGGCGTCGGCGCGCCGCCATGTTGTCTGCGCGCTCGCCATTTTTCCGGCGTCGCATTAAAATTAATTTGAAATTTGAATCGGGGCCCCCGTTTTTACGAGGGGGCGGCGCCGCGGTAGCGCTGACAGCGGGGCCCCCGTCCCGATGATTTACTGCCTTCGAGGCTGGCCATTCAAAAAACTTCGCGCCAAAACGCGTCAAAGTCGAAACTCGCTCGGACGTGTGATGGTTTCGTGATGTCGTATGGCGGATGGGGTGGGGGGTTGGTTTTGTATGGGGATCTTTGTGGTTTAATCGATTGTTCGGATTTTGTGTTGTGTCAAAGTGTAAATAGACGTTCGAACATGATTACGTGCAACTAACGGATTTGTTACGCTCGCAACTATGTTCGAACGTGTGTTCAGCGGTTCGACTGCACACGTTCGAACATGGTTGCGGGCGCAACAAACCATTAGTTGCACGTAACAATGTTCGAACGTCTATTTACTCTTTTAAATTGGTGAATAGGAAGTTTAATGGGTGTTGAATGTTTTATTTTGTAAATATGATGAATGTTAAGAAATAGTATTTTGTATGATAATTGAGGATTTTTCATAATGTGAGTTTTTTAAAAAATATTTTCGGGTGAATTATAAATCGGTTAAATGATACCTATTCGATGATGGTTGATGATAATTATAAATTTATTTAAAAATTGTTCCATTAATCCATTAGTTTTTTGAGTGAACCGATTTACAATTAGTATGTTAAAAAAAATAATAAAAAGCGAATTTTGTAACAATTTAGAATTTAGTTCTTGTCACTGTGTTTTTAATTTATTGAAGGTACTCTATTTCAAAATTAAATCAATTCATATTCGAAGCAGAAAAAATGAAAGACCTACAACAATAAACATATTTTTCAATTGAAAAATCTTAATATAAAAAACCTTATCAAGATCTAATCGACTACTTCATACAATAGAAATCATGAGTATACAATCCTATTCACAAAACAATATAACTCAATTTTATACCACACTAAATAAAAACTTTCCAAAATATCAATTTCAATAAAACTTCCCGAATTTTCCACACAATAACCCACCGATATTCAAAAAATGAAAACAACCCCCATTCTGAAACCACACGAACGCACAACCTTCCTCATTCAATCAAACTTTGATTACAAAATACGTCCACAACCGAAAACCGAAAACTTCCACAACGATCGAAATTCATTTTACGGCGACATCGCAGCCGCTTCCCAAACTTCAATTAACCCGACGTTTGGGAAGGTGCGATTTACCAACCTATTATCATGGCCGACCAATCGGATCGCATGCGTTCATAAACGCAATCAAGAAACGCCGAATTTGAAATTTTAATGTAACAATAGCCCCGGGAAAACTCGTTCTATATACACACGTATAAGCCGCGTTATTATTTTGTGTATATATAGTCTTATACGTGGTTTTTTTGGTAACTGCGCTTATATTACCATATTTTTTTCTCGCTCACCATTCATACATTATTCAAATGAGGTTCGTGAAAAAATAAAGTTGAAAAAAAATACGGTCGGCGTTTTTGATACGTTCAGTCCAATTCGTAATCTTGAAATGGACGCCTTCCTATCGTCGTCTTGTAAAATGTCTATCTTTATGTAATATTTCAATGTGAAATCGAATGATTTACATCCAGATTGATTCAATTAGAGAGGTTTTAATTAAAAATACAATCTTTCTATATAAAACATTTTCGATTTGAATAAAAGCTCGATTACGATAAAATATTTACGTATTAAAGATTCTTCAATATATTATTTTACAATATTTCATCCTTTTTTATTCAGTTAAATTTTTCAAATCCTTATTATTATTTCATATAAATTTTTCAATTTGAGAAACTCAGGTCTAGTATGGCAATTAAACGCGCGTGTATATTTTTCGATATCTGTGAATTATGAGTTCGGTTCTATAAACCAGTTTTATGGTTTCAATTAATAACTAGTATTGATTGTTTCATTGGTCGAATATGTCGACAATTGCCCATAAAACATTATTTTTTTCGACGGTTATTTCTTCTTGTTAATCGCCACAGATGAGTCTATATAACATATCCGTAATATTCCAATATATTTCAATGAAGACATCTCAAAATTGACCCGTTCATTTTGAAAGGAGCACGTTGAATGTAGCGACAAAGCACTTCTAGTTAAACGTCCACAATTAACAAACCATTGTCGAAAGTTTCACTTAAACGCCTTCAATTGAATCGTGTGATACCCGTAAAACAATCGCCATCAAAAGAAATAAAATAAAACCCCATAAAAAACGCTGACCAAGCTCTTAACAATTGACGTCTTCATCGGTCGGATACGCACCGCTTTTGTTTAAATATTCGACAACAAACGGAACGAAAAAAATAAAATGATATGATGTTGGAAAAAAAGTGTATCCCACATAGTGTAGAGTGAATTAATACGGCCGTCGAACGAGAAGGGTGAAAAAAAGAGCAAAATCATCGCCGCAGTCATCATCATCATCATCATCAGCAAGCCTTTGGGTATTCACCCCGGCACAATGGGACTACTTTGAATACCGTTCGATTCAATAGATTCAAAGTGTTTCGAATATAAAAGACGAATTCGCATTCGATGAATATTTATTAGAGCGATTGTGTGACGGAGAATTGATTGATTTTGCGTTTTTTTTGCTGATTCGATATATCTGTGTTGGAAAAAGTTGATTAAAACGTTGTTCGATCCGATGATTTAATAAATATAATAATTGAAATATTATGAAGATAATTACGCTTTGTGAATCATTAGTCATTTTGATATTTGAAATAGATAAAAAACTATGATTTGAAAAAAATACGTATCACATTTTCAATATTTGTTTAAGAAATAAAAATGTTTATGAATGAATTGATTTTTTTATAGTGACTTGAAATAAAATCATAATACAAATTTTATTCTTAAGTTGATGGTTGTTCTATTTGTCTAAAATATTTAAATAGAACCGATTCATAAAAGAATCAAAAAAACTTTTCCAAAACAAAAAATATACTTAAACATCAACGATTCGACTTAAGATTGATTCGTTCACGTTTAAATACTACGTGCAAAGGTATCTGTTACTGTAAATGTCAAAAATCACTACATTTTAGGTTTTACCAAACGATTTCAATTAACACTAAAATTTAGGAATAACAATGGCTTCTTTCGACGATGATTATATAAATTTCAAGCTAAATTTTAATACGATATTTATAATCACCATCGCTTATCAAAATCGAACCCGAAATTACCAACATTTTTCAAACATTTAACACCTCGCTACAATAAATACTAGAATTTACTATTAAAATCAAATATATACCGATCTCCTGACATCCACAGCAACATACTCATCAATCTCAATACACAATATACTATACATTATTTAGAATACGCAGGTTCGACTCGTGCGTGACAAAGTGCGTGGATCAATAAACCGTTTCCACAATAGATCCACGCTCTGCGATTTTCTCCGAAGAAACTCTACATATTGTTCTATTGAGGCCCTCGTCTGTTTTTAGGGCTTGCCCAATAAAACTTCGTGACTTTTGGATTGTATTGAAGACGCGTCTTTATTTCGATCCCCGTAAATAATGAGAGGTCGAAAGGGTTGGTTTATGTTTCGAATTGACGGGTCAGCGCGCACTTTTTGATGTTTTTTCATGAAATCGATGTTTGTCGTTATTTTATTTTTATAATTATCTGATTTTTATTGTTTATATAAAATATAATTTGTCTATAAATATGAAAGTAAGATTGTTTAAATAAATTGTATCCTTGAATATAAAATAAATTATAGTTAATCGCATTACATAAATATTAAATCATCATCATCATCATTGTCGACCCTTTTTTGTGCCCACTGCAGGACTGGGTCTCCCCATCAAATATTGGGGGTTT
>JAOXNN020000021.1:6309729-6354276 GCA_028571205.2 Hydropsyche betteni
CGGCCAATTCAGGTATCCAGATAGAGACGCGAGCATTTGATTTCCGAACACATCGCGAAAAATTTGATAATGATCGAATGAAATAAACTTAAGCAAAAATATCCACAAGAGCTAAACACGTGCCAATGACCACGTGTACTAGTCGCGAGGCAACGCCGAGACGCAAACGAGACGAAGGTTCGCACGCAACTCAAATATTAAATAAATATCCTATATAAAATTATTACGCTACTGTAATTTGTTCATTTCACTATGATGAAAATATCTCATATATTATTATTAAATTGCTGTTTTAATTCCAGTTTATTAAAAATTTCTATTAATGGTTTTTAATCTAATCCAAACTTTTAAATTTCTATTATCACAAAATAAAAAACGACTAAACTTCTAAAGGTATAAGAAAGTCCGTATCTTGCAATGGACATTCATAAAACCTTACTTCGAATAAAACCAGCTGAAACTAAATTCCCTCAGCTTTCATTCAACGACCAGCACACACGGTACACAACTCCATATATATAATAATATCATACAGAAACATCTAACGGTTGTGTATAGTTAAAAGGCGGCAAAACCGAAACGGCAAAATCGTGACCGCCCTTCGACATAACGACCGGACCGGACTAAACAAGATCGCCTCTCCGCAACCCGATATTTGCGTACATTCGCCAACTATTCATGACCGATCGACGTGAGGGATTTTACAATAGTTAAATTTGAGAATTTAGAGAGTTTTGACACCTTTTTGTGACGTTTTGTTCCTTTGGAACGTATCGTTTTGTTTTAAAGTGGTTTGAACTTTTAGCGGTTTTTGATGATGGGTTTTCATTTGACTGTAATTTTAACTGTATAATATTTAATTTTGACGTCTTAATATTTCTAAAATCATTGATTTTAAAAAGTTAAGCAATACATGACATGATGAATACATACAACAGGATCAAAAGTATGTCAAAAAGTACTTTTGTTTTTTAAATCGCCTGTTTTTAATTGAATTCATACCCGAAACTATTTTAAAAATATAGAAACTATCATTTTAAATATTTAGGTTAATTAAATTTCTCATGAGTAGCAAAACACAGTTTTTTTCTAATATAAACAGAATTATAAAAAAATAAACAACTTTCGATTCCATGTGATTTTTTCTGTTTAAAGTGACCGGATTCTTTCATTTTTTAGATTATTATTACATCTAAAAATTTATTTAATATTCAGTTTGCAAAAAAATAGCATATGAGTTTTGCATTTTAGTGACCGCGTATCAGACATAATACCACTTGTCGAATATAATAGAATATCAAGCGTTACAAAATTCAATTATTTTTTAAATTAATCAACCAATCCATATACAGATAAATCTCATTTTTATAAAATCCATCAACTCTTTAAACCAAAAAACGGAAACAAATTCAATCAATCCGACCAAACAGAAAAGCGGCTTAGATCAAGCGTGCACTTTTTTCCCAAATTCGAACCCTCCCGAGGAAACTGCGAGACGAATCGACCACCGAGGCGACCCTCACGGGTCACACAAAGGGCCCTCTTGTCGCCCAATTACCGTAGGAACCGCCGAGGAACCGGGTAATTGCTCTTTGTCCATTGTGTTACGCTGCTACAGGGCCACTATGAGGATGGGTCCCCGAAAATACAACGGCGGCGCTTTCTTCCCTTTTCACATTTTTTTTTCAATATATTTATTTTATTTAAAATTTAAAACACAATTTTCAACGTCAATTCGAAATAATAAATTAATATTGATTTGAATTCAACCACGATTGTTACTATTTGAAAATTAATTTGAATTTTCATTGTCACATTTGATTCTACACTCCTCAAGTTCACTTTTTGATTTTCCAATGTCCGCGGTCGACCTTTGTGATCTTTTAAACGGATAATGGATACATAATGGTTGATTGAATCGCCTCTATGAAGAAAAGGACATTGAGAACGCCGCCATGGCCCACCATGCGAACGGACGCCCTTTAACACTTTCGGCTTGTCGAATGTGTTATGTTAGCGTTAAATGGCTAAAAAAAGATGCCGATAAAAATCGTTGATCGGCTTCAATTCTGGTTGATAAACGAAACTAGTAGCCCTCGACTTACGACGGTTCTCACTTACGATTGGAAAATAATAATATATTTTGATGTGAGAAATTAATACGGAGAAATTTAGAACCGCCGAAAAAATTCGTATTGAAAGAAATGGCTGCTGCTTTTAATTTAATTAATCAAAGAATACAAAAGTTTGAAATGGTGGACCCTAACAGTGAAAGATTTTTAAATGTGAACCGCAGGATTCAAGAAAATCACGCATGCTATCATGAAATATATATAGAAAAAAAAAAAAAACAGGATACTGCTGAAACAAAATTAGGTAAATTTTTAATAAAAACTCATACGGCTATATCTCAAACTGAAGACAAAGAAACGAATTTTATTTATATGATAAGTGACGAGGATGTATAATTTTATTTAAATAAAATATGCATAAATTTGATTTATTTTTTTCATAAAAATACAAATAAAATTTTGAAAAAATAATTCGATGTATTAATAAGTACGGATAATGTAGATGTTTAATTTTTTTATATTAAAAACGTATTCATTTGAATTATTGTATTAATAAAAGTCTACCGAAAAAAATATATGTGTATTAATATAGATTCGATTTACGATGGATTCGACTTACAACCGAGGTTCAGGAACGTATCTCCGTCATAAGTTGAGGAATACTGTACTCAATATCGTATTTTGCTACGCCTCCTAAGTAGCATTACGAATCTGTCTTTTGATAACATTATCCATTCACTTTTTATTTTCATTAAGTATATTTAAATCCTTATCGTATTCATAAATTGTAGTTTTTTATGAATTTATAATCTTCATACTAAGTTTGTGATAATATGTAAATGGCATAGTCGAAAATAATCTTCAGAATCGTTCAAAGTTCTATTCATAAATATTTCTCATCACTCATTCATTAAAAAAATAACGAATGAGCGAACTAATCAAAAAAATTCAAAAAACGTTTCATTTAACACAAATTTAAATTCTCGTTCTCACGAACTTATTTTATCATTTGTTCGAGTGTGAACTGCACAAAAAAGTTCGAGATTAATTGCGAATAAGCAGAGCGTAATTTGATACGAAACAATTATTAATTAATCATAGATAACCGGACTAAAAATACTACACAATACATATATTTTCCTTCACATAACATTCGCACCTTCATATTGTATTCATTCCAATTAAAAGTTTGCACCTTACTGAAAAAAAACACATAAAAAAGCACACGATAGAATAATCTCCCCCTGAGCGTTCGCATATTTACATTCCGAAATGGAATTCGCACGCAAAAAAATTACATTTGAAAAAAACACATAATAATAATAATACACGGGATAATGAGATCGTCAAAATTTTTTAATACATTTGAAGCAAAGGTGTCTCTGAGGCCACAATGATGATCGATCGCTTCGAGAAATCTCGAACGGCGATCTTTTGCTGGTTTTTAAATAATTAACCATTCAACGGACAATCGTATAATATTCGCATTTTTTTACATATTTGCAATTCACATGTGTTTTTAAAATGTACGAGTCGATGTGTTAAAATAAGAAACAGCTGTTTATTTTTTTTAATAATTGTGAAAATTCGTTAAAGTTTAATATTAAAATTAGAAATAAAATTAGTGTTGGATTATTATATAAGATGAGATTTGTGTTGATGTATAAAAAAATGTGATTCCGATTCGATGTGAGAATTTTTTCTGTAGAAAAAATTCGTTAAGGAACGAATTAATATATTGAACGCATAATTGGTTGTGTCACCAGGATTGACATTCAATTTAAGGCTTTTAATGAAAAAAAGATGAAAATAAATGCGTGAGAAATTCGATAAATTCGTCTGTTCAATTACATCGATCGACATTTTCACACCGATTCGATTTACGAATGTGTCCTGTAGTCTTTGAAAACGACCGCTTTCCCACGGATCATATAAATTACGACTAGAAGAAAAACAGCCTTTTTTTTAAACCTTTGTGACAATTTTTGAAAGTTAAACCGATTCTCGTTAACTACCGAACAACCGAAATTCTATTCGATAAAAAATATTATTTATAGGATTGTTCGAAATTCATTCACACACAAAATCAATTATTATTGATATAATTCCTGTATTGTAATATCTATTTCAGAAATGAATTTTTTTTAATATGATATGAAGAAAATAAATCTGGAATCGTTTGAAACTGATAATAGTCTCTGCTGTTCAATGACCATACTTAACTTCAGTAAACCATGTAACTTCAGTAAAGTATGTAGTTGTTCATACATACTAATTTATACCGATCTTCAAAGTTAAGCAGCAATTAGTGCAGTCACTATCAACCTGAAAAAAATTGGCAATGATTTAAAAAAAAATACGGCTATATTTTCTACGGGGTATCGAATACCAATCCAGGTCGGATCAGTGTTGAAAATTGTTAATCACCGATCCTCATACGAGGCTGATTCACGCAGATAACGACCGAAACGCACTCGGCTTTGTGTCGGACATGATATAAGGAAACAAAAAAGGAATATGTCCGCGCCGATGCCGTCGACCGGTGCAGCAACAATGCAACCGAGGTGCATTAGTGCAATTCGTCGCGGACACTTTGCTTCAATTCGGAATATTTTATTTGATCGAAAATAGGGGAAAAAAATATATCGAAGGATGAAGGCGGTCGATATCAAAGGTCGCCCTTTGATTTTGTGGAAAATTTTTAAAGAAATTGATGCGATATCATTTTAATTCATAATAATTGGTTTGGTTATAAGTGCAACGATTTTTTTGAATTTTTCATATGTTTGTACACATATAACGATTGAAAAAAGCTTATATTTTTTTGGTCCGTATTTAAATTTGGTCATAGTAAGTATTTAAACATTAATACTAACCATTTCTTTATACTGACGTGAAAATTATTGAAATACTCATCAAATATTTTGTTCCGTTTGAAAATCTCAAATATAACATATTATTAGTTCCAATTTGTGAATTTTTTTTATTGATGTGTGCTAAACGCATTTTCCATTTTAGAATTTCAACATCCTTTTGTGCCACATTTATATTCAGAATCATGAATTCAAATTTGACGAATAAATATTGAACTTACTAGAAATTTATTATGAAGCCAATAAACATGTGTCAATACATCGTAAAAATCGTGCACCCAAACATCTACAAATCATCATAATCACATGCAAAAATATGTTTGCGCAAATTTCCCGTTTTAAAAGCAAATATTTAAACAAACAAAATCGGAATCCTTCAGATACGTTTAATAATTTTCTACAAACAAATCAATTCGAAACACCTACATCACTAATGCGATTCTGATGGAACGTTCGTCCGGCAAAATGTCGGGGATCCGGGCATCGATTAACGAGAGCCGATCGTAAAATTTCCCCCACGGACAATTAAAATATTTCAGCTATTCATATTATTCATAAGAACCGATTGAAAACGCCGACCACTTCGAAAATGAGAAAGACCTCACGAACGACCTCACAGCGGCAATGCGACCCCACGTAAGTGCGATCCGGTTTAAAATTTATTGCGGAATTTGCATTTTAACACGTACATAACCGAAAGTCAAACCTCTGTCTTACATTTACAGTTGCACTTCGATTCATGCTGTTATATAATATTTTAACACATTTAGACTCAAAAATTGGAATTTGGAATCGATTATTTTATGAAGAAGAAGCGCCGGCTAGGAACGTCATAATAACCGCAAAAAAATGCCACGAATTCGTATCTGGCCGTGAAAAAAATCATCAAAAAAAAATGATTTAATGCCCGATCATTGTGGCTAAACACCGGCTTTCTAAGCGAGCGTGGTAGTCCCTAATAATTTATGTCAGATACGTCAAGATGTATAAGGATATTCGGGATGGACGCTCGTTAAACGGGAGGGGCCCCACTTCCATATAATATCATACCTGGGGCCCCGAAATAAATGCACAATTTCTATCGTCATCATCACATTCAAAATCCGAATATTTCTCTGGAATGATTTGCGGCGAAAATCATGCAGAAACGTACTACGAGTTTCGAAAAATTCGCTTTCGATCATGAAAAGTTTTCCGGTCGTAAATTGCGAAATGCAAAAATCGAAAAAATGTACATAATATAAATAAAAACGGCGGCCACGCCTTCGCACATTATACGTTTCAATTTATTCGCACGAAGTTCGTGCCGTAAATTGCCAGGCCGAGCGTAAACTGATTTTTAAAAACACATTCGTGTAATTGCGTTATGGCGGGAACTGCAACAGTTAAGTTTTTCATGAGCGGCGTAGTACTGTACGGAAATTTTCCTATACGAAAAAAAAGAGTTGATAAATAAATACGGAAAAAATTCCGTACGCTTTGGCGAAGTGAGCGCAATAAAAAATGTATGCTAATTATAGTCGTTTTTGCGATTTTCGTCTTAGCGTCGAAAACTTGCTGAAATTGCGTATATGCAGAGACGAACTTCTATGTATTATTATTTGTATAAGTTTCAAATCTAATTCTGAATTATATAATAGATTTAGGAATTTTTCGATTAAAATTATTGTGACAAATAAATGCTACTAAAAAGTAATATACAGTGGAAAACTTTACCATAAAATTAAAGAAACTAAAATGCTTTTTTGTATGCGGCTAGTATATTAGTAAATAGTGTGCGGCTTATTATAACAGATGGATGTAATTCGCTATTTCGTAAGGAATTATTTAATATCCAAGTTCTTCAAGAAACACTTTTTATCATTCAAAAAACGTTCAATTTTTCAGATGATATATTAAAAAAGTCTCGTCCTATAATGGATATTGTATATTTTAATGAAAATAATCAAAAATAAATAAATAGATCGAAAGCATCGAAATTGCCCAAATCCCCCCCTGTCCTCCGGCGCGATAAGGCCCCATATAAATGCTACGTACACCAAAAGAATGAAAGAACCGTGGTTAGGTTAGGTAGGTGTTCTCCATAATAATAATAACGAATATCACGAGAGGTCGATTATCAAGAAGCCCGGGCCAATGAAATGGAAGCGGGCGGACCACAAAACCTGTAATTTCGTTCACGAAAGCGATTACGTACAGCCACACCGGTACCACTATACTTACATACACACAAAAACACCCAAAAAATTCCGTAATTCGTGTACAATATATACTCCGATACATCGAGGCCATAAAAAAAACACCACCCCCTCGTCCTGCCGATTTCGGTGCCGATTAAACGTCCGGGAATTGAACGAAACGAAAATCGAAAGGATAACGTGAACCGTCAATTATGTAGATGTTTAATTGTGGGGGTTTTAATTGCGGACGCACAGTTTGAGGATCGGCGGCGCATGTGGGTATCGTTTCGTTCTTGTTGGGGAGTCGACGTGAAATGAAATGATGTATAGATGTCGAGATTGGAAGAATTGCATATAGAAAATGTATATCGATGATGCGTTTCGGTCTTTTATTTGTTGTGAGGCTTCGGTTCGTGTGTGAGGTTGTGGTGTCGAGTTGTTGAATCGATGGAAATGGGTTGATTGAATTCTCTAAATGGGTTGATACGATTTTTGTATTCAAAAGGTAAAATTTGTAAAAAGTTCATGATTGCACGTAATGTAGGTTGACCTGACATCATCTTTTGAGGAAAATTGTTCTCCTTTTAGAAACTTGTCCTCTTCTAAAATTCTGTCTTCTTTAAGAGAAAACTATCCTCCTCTAGGATCTTTTTTTAATTAATTTTGAAATATAAAAGGCTATGGGTACTTTTAACATGAGGCAAAATTTCGTTGACATGTCCTTTTGACATTTTCATAATCATCATATTACGTAACGTCACTAATTTAAAAACCAAATTGACCAACATAAAATTTGTATAACTTAATGTTTGATGCATCGATATGTCATCCATTTCAATTGTATGATATAAGTGACGAATTTTTTGATTAATTGAAAAATTACAATAATTTAAACATTATCACGATGAATATACAACACAATGAACATGTTATAAAATTTATTAAAAATCAATTTACAAAACATTTGACATATCAATCTAATTACAAAACTAAAATCGATTGATATCAAAAAATTTACATTTACCAAAAAATAATTAAAATCTTCGAAATGATACACAAAACTAATCAAACTCACAGTTCACACGCGACTAAATCGCTAAAAACCACAACAAAACGACACAAAACCGATCACTTCCCGACCATGCATTACATCACCGACTCAAAAAAAAAAAAATAATAATAATAAAGAACAAAGCGAATCCTACAAATAAATAACAACCGAGTGTTACCCCAGGCCCGTACATGTGTATTTCGTGGATATCAGATGTTGCCGTCGGCAACACGATTTTTGAAGCAGTCTGACAGATGCAAACGCAATTAAAATATTAAGACCATTAGACCATCGGACCCGAATACTTTAACGGTCGTAATAATTAAACGTTCGCCTAATAGACCTGCCCGCTTTTCTACGCTCGCATTATTATTTATTTCCATTCGGGTAATGGTATTATCTCGCGGCGGTCGTTTTTGAATTTTTTCGTTATATATTTGTCAATAATAATGCGAGTTTTGTGTACGGAATGTGCGTTTTCGAATGGTTTTTTGCCGGGTCGTTGAATAAGTTGAGGTGCATCGGTCTGTCTCATTTGTAATTCGATTTGTGGTCAATGCGATGTTGTGTATTGAAAAATTCAACGGAATCATATTTGTATCGGATGTCGTAATTAGATGCGATTTATAAAGTAGCTAATGTGGTATTTATTAATAAATCTGTCGAATATTACCTTCTTCTGTATATGAATGTATCCACTGTTTTGGTCATTTTTTCGTTATTTATAAGCAAGTATTTACGAAGAGTGTCCCAATATTGATTTATGATTGATTTTGTTTATATATAAGTAATCTTTATTCAAATTCTAACATATTTATTATATAAATTGTTGCAATTAATACGACTTACTATGTAAGGAACAAGTAAATATTATCTAAATAATTTAATTCATTTATGTATTGAAATAGATCATACTTTTAATCAGTAATAAATACTTTATGTATAAATCTCATCTTAATTGAATCCGGATAATGATATTGTAATTAAATAGGATTTCTATGCAATCTACAAAATATTATATATTTGATAAGCGACATAAACATTTCAGAATAAATCTCAATATATTTATTATGTAAAATACAATAATTAAGTGCAATTTACTATTAAAGAAAAGCACTAATCTATTTAAATAAATACTATCCTTAATTGGTAAATATTATACATTTGATAAGTAAGAGATACTTTAAAAATAAACTTCGTGGTGAAATCTTTATTCGAATTCCGATAATAATCGTAATTAGACGCGATTTACTGTGTAACAAATTCATGAATAAATCTTTTGCTATGTTTTCCGAGTTGGTTTAAAACACCCATACTCGGTTATATAATATTAAAATGTATGGTGTTTGGTTCTTTACAAGTTCGGACCACTCACATAAATTTTCTTCGTGATGATGCACCTCTGACAGACTAATCATCCCCGCGGCTAGGTAAAAACTCTTACAAAGTTACACACAGTGTGTTCGAAAAAAATACACACATATATATATGAAATAAAAAAGTCCACGTAGAAAAAAATAATATCGCCACATTGTTGGATATCATTTCTTTTGATCGTTATTTTTTTATGGCGTGTATCTTTCTGAGAATCGTGTTCCGTATTCGAGCGATGAAAACGAAGCTATTTATACGATTCCGTCGATGATTATAAATACGATATTGCATCGGAATGATCATTTTGCCTTTTAAATTAGTTATTTTATTATAATATTTTTCAAATTTATGATAAAATCATGTTTGCGAATGCAAATCGAAACAAATTTATACAATCATACAGTTAAATCGATACTGCAATTGCACTTTTCACATAGTCTAATAAAAATCGAGTTTATAATGGTTTCTACTGTGAATTTCTTATTTTAATTTTTGAAATATTGATTTAAGAATATTTTGATAATTTTCATTTATTCGATCGATAAGAACTAAATAAATGTAAATTGCAAAGTGCTTTGAATATTAGTTACCGTCGGAAAGAAACAAGTCGGCTAATTTTATCATAATTAAATCTTTTTAATATAAAAATTCACATTTTTAATATTTTTAATTAATCCTTCGATAAAATTTTGCGATACTATTAATTTATGGAAAAATAAATATGACGACTTTATGTACAATTGAAAAAGTATCTATCATCAAAATTTAAAATGCTAATGTTGTACATTTATATATAGAAAATTTTATATATAAAAAATCTGATTAACATGAAATCGTTCATTTCGTATGAAAAAAAGAAACAAGAAAATAAAAAAAGGATAAATAAAACGCGAAACGGAAGTAGGAAGCTATAAATTAGGATCGTGCCCTTTCCTGGATGAGCGCAATTTGGTGAAGTCCGAGGCAGACAAATTAGAAAATTGCTATCTATCCAAATAATACGAAAAAATATAAAATAGACACGGAGGTTTGTTTTCGAAACGGGGAGTGGTCCTTCCTGATTTTTTTTTTCGTACGATTTTCATAGTTATGCCGTTTTTCATGTGCGGTTTGAAAATTTTTGTTATAAAGTGCTTTGGATTATTCCGGTAGAAATCAACACCATGCTTGATATCATCAACTGATCAAACGATACTGTTATTCCATACATTTTTGTTGATTATTACCTGAATTTTGGTTAAATAAAATTATATTGAATGAGGCGATCAAACTGTCTAGAATTTTTTTCGACAGTTAAATTAACTCTAATCTACTCTATCAAATTATAAAATTGTAAACTTATAGAAAAAAATTTAAAGTTCTAAAAACCCCAACGTACGATCTATTTATTTGAATAGTCTAAATTAATTCATTGAAATAACATAAATTTGCCTTGATCTACTATTTTAGTGAATTTTTCGTTTTCGTCGTCAAAAATATATCAACAAGATCAAAAGCTTTATCATATCTTATAAACGCCTGTTCCCCAAATTTCAATATATCAAACTCTCTCATTACATCATGATTGACCGAAACATTATTTTTAAAATATCGTTTTTTAAAAGCTCGCATAATTCGTTTACTTATTCATCTTTCTCAAAAAATTCCAATACTTTTCGTACAACAATAGATAAATCCTGAAAATTGAACCGATTTAATATATCTTACTGTTTTAATTAAATAAAATGGACACAGAAGCACTGATTCGAACATGATTGATTTACATTTCGATTGATAAGGTATATATCAAAAAAATTTAACAACAAACCCATTCAAATCATCGACAATTCCAAACATCCAAAGACACCCATCGCAATCGCAGGAACCAGACTTTTCGCAAACAAACCAATAAAAATTCAGAACGACCAACAACCTCCGATGATTTATACGTATTTAATGGCGTTCGACATCGCTAATTGAAGCAGCAACCATCATTTGAGACGAACGAGTTATGCGCAAAGCGGGATTCTCGATTCCCGCCATATACAGACCGATCCAGACCGCCGGCACAAAGAGGGAAAAAAAACGGCCATTACACATATCTACGCGGCATTATTGCGCAAAAGAAAAACGGCGAAAATCCGCTGTAATGTATGCGTTCGTATAAAATGGCGGCTACCGTTCGCTGTCGACGGCGTACACACCTCCGAAATTAAAATCGAACCAATCATGGCGTGTGCGCAATTTTCGGTTAATAAATTCGGCGGGTTATAAGTGTTGGTGGTGTGTTTTTTTTTACGTTTTGGTTTCATGAACGGCGCCGATTTATTGCGGCCGCCGCTAAAATGGCGTGCGCTAATAAAACTGCAGGTTGTGTGTGCATATGGATGAGTTCGGGTGTCTTTTTTATTTGATAATTATTGGCTGTTTTATCATTATCGTATGCATGCCGTTATTCGGGGTTAGTTTATTATTTAATCCGATTTTTTCTATCTTTTCAATTGTTATTCAATATATCTCACACATATTTTTATTATAATTTCATCCATTCAGTTTTTGATGACTTTTTTATTTGATAATTATTGGCTGTTTTATCATTATCGTATGCCGTTATTCGGGGTTTGTTTATTATTTAATCCGATTTTTTCTATCTTTTCAATTCTCATGCAATATATCTCACACATATTTTTATTATAATTTCATCCATTCAGTTTTTGATGACTTTTTTTACGACTTCTCTCAGATACCATTTTGATTGATAAATTAATCATTAATTTTTTTCTGCTAATTATAAATGAAATCCTTAGCAAAACTTTTCCAATTTTGTATAGTTTTCATTTAATTTACTTATTACATATATCTATTTAATTTTATTTAACGATTTCTCATTTGATTTTTCTTGCAATTTTATTTTCTCTTCCAAATACCTTATATTATTCTTATTATGTACATTTGAAAAATGACAAAAAAATATCAGTTAAAACTAATAGGTCTAAAATAGCGAATATTTTATAAACAATTATTTATTTATTGTAAAATATAATAAATTTCAGTGTCAGCGCCACAGATGGTTTTTTTTTCGTTTTTTTATTGATGTGTAATTAAACATATCTTAAATCTATCGAAAACATCATAAAATAGGATAATTTTTCTGAAGGAGGACGAGAGAGAATATTTTTTTCCTAACCAAGATAGTATTTTTGAATAGAACAAAGTTCCAAAAAAGAGAACGATCTTCATCAAAGGAGGACGTCCAGTCATTATATCATCACAGAAAATAATCCACCATCCACTACCAAAACAAAACCTTTCCAATCCTCTTCAACTTTTACCAATATCGAACAATATCCATCGAATGTATTGTTCGACATTTCTTTTTATTTTCCAATCCTACAATACATCATAATCGTACGTATCCAAAATAAGACCAATACAAGACCATTCAATTTGAAATTCGCACATCGAAAGACCCCTCGAATAACAACAACAATCACTTTTCTAACAATCCCAACAATCATATCCACCCAACCACCCCACTCACGACAAAACTGAACCATCCCACCGAACATCTCACACACAACACGACCGCGTCCTCCCAATCCGATCCGCGACCGTTCACCCCCGCGAAATCCGATTACGCCACAAAGAACGGATAACGAAACCCGAAAACGAGAAACAAACAAACGGAAGATGGCCGTTTTATCTCGCGGACGTGATTTGTTGCGTGGCCCGCGTTTATTTTCGCTCGGCTCCATTTTTTCGTCGATTTCGTCCGGGCCTGCGCCCCCCCCCCCGGCCGTCGTCACAATGGGGGCACCCGCCACGAAGATTGATGGAGCCTTCGCCCCAGGATGCGAAGGTATAATACCTTCGTCACGAGCTGGTGGATCGGGGCTCCGTGTCGCGAGGGTATTTACAGCGTCGCGCTGTCTGTTAACCGGCCGCCGTTTCGGGAGAAATGTCCGCTTTTTTGGGGAAATTTTCGATATCTGACTTGTTGATCGGGTGGGTTTGAGGGTTGCGGGATTTGGAGAGGTTTGTGCAGTGGGGGGGGGGTGTTGATTTTTTTATTTTGATAATGTCGTTGGTGCGAGAGTTTGTGTGTAGAAAGTTTTGGAATTGAAGGATTTTGATAGTAATGAGTAAAATAAAAATATATTCGAAGCTATTCAATTTTACTTTGATTAGATTTGGATTACATACTTATTTTAATGACGTTTAAAGTTATAAATTAATGAATTGATTCTATTAAAATTTATTCGAAAATATTCTATACTTGATTTTATATGATTGGTAAATATTTAACAACAAATACACAAAAGGTCAATTATTTAATTTTATAGAACTCACAAATTAACCAATAATATAAATTAATACAAAGCAACAAAATGTGGTCTATGAATAGATTTGACTGATGAAAATGGATATAATTTACAATATCCTAAAAAAAATCTTCACAACAAAATTAACGTCCAAACTCTTTAATTGTTAAAATCATCATCATCATCATCATTAGCAGCCTATAGTTATCCACTGCAGGACAAGGCCTTGCCAAACAAATGTGGCAGTCTAGGCTATACCTTACCGCGCTAACCCAAGTCGTATTTCGATAAGGGGAATTGTTAGAATAACTGTCGTATAATTTCATAACAAAAAACCAAATTCCTAACATTTTACTATGAGTAACAATGTTCATCATTACAATGTTCAAAATTACCCAATAAAATTCATCACATTCAAACTTCTTAAGAATCACCGTATAATTTCATACAATATTCAATATTCGACTACTATCTAAAATGCCCATCATACAAATGACAATTTCCCAAAAAGAAAAAAATCATCACACACTACCAACTTCCAAACTCCTTTAAAATCTCCTTCTTATCACTTCATACAACAATCGAACCTACTCGAATTCCCAACATCCAACTACTACCTGCAATGCCCATCACAGAATTGACAATTTCCCGACAAAACCCCACACGTCCAGTCCCGCACCGTTCGATACATCGACCGCCACATTTCGCCACGTCAAACTCGAGCCGAGATGAGTTTGTAAACACGCAAGTTTCTCGATTTCGAGAATAAAAGCATTCCGTTTAATTTGTTGTGTTTACGTCCGTCTCCTGGCCCGATTGTATACAAGCGGCCGCCGTCCGTTTGATCTTTCGGAAGGAAGCCGGCCAAGCTCCTTCGTTCCCAGAAACTCAACCAGATGATTATTCGACTTGTATCATCTCGTTCGATAAACATCGCAACAAGCCAATAGAAACTACAAGAATAGAATGGGCCGGACTGTTTCGATTGTGGGTTTTTTCGTGTGGTTCTTATTGTTGGCGATTTTTCATCTAATAACCTATTTGTATCGATATAGGGTAGCCAAATTTTGAAAATTTCAAATAAGTACTGATGATCAGCACAACTGTTTCTCATTAATATATAATTAAAACTATACTAAAACAAAGTAATTTTCCTCGAGGAAGATAAAGAAAGTTAATTTTTCCGGACAAAACGCTTGAGGAAAAGTTCCCAAAAGAAAGACAATCCTTTTCAAAGGAGCATATGTGATAAACTTAATCAATACTAATTATTGAAATCTATTACGGTTCAATAAATCGATATTTATTAAAATGTAGCACGTTTAATCGATAATATTCGTCCATGGAAAATCTTAGTAAATTTATTTTAAAACCTTTATTCATTGACCATATCGCACAATCAACAAACTTATCTGATGAACTGCAATAAAAATTTACAAGATCAAATTATGATAACTAAAATCTTTCTCTTTTTTAAAAAATTAGTAGCAAAAATAATGCCTTTTTTCATTTTCGAAGTTATTTTTATTAACAAATCAATATTTTATGTGATCATTTTTTCTGAAAGAACAAAAACATGCATTTCATAAATAACGAAATACATATTCGACAAATAACTGATCGATCGAAACATATACCCACGGCATACCCGAAAATCGAGTCGGGCGATAATTTCCAAGCAAAATTTATATGAAAAGGAAACATTTTCCGCTCGCATATACATAAATATATATTTGATGCATTTTTATTTTATTTTTTGCGTTGCCGAGATAGCAACTGACGTTGTTGGGGCATCGAATTGACGTTTGTATGGGCGGCCACGGTCACTTTGAACGATGCGCACGTCGCTCTCATAAAAGTTTTATGGAAATGTCTCCGGCGGTCGAAGACGAGTCAGTCTCTACCCTTTTTTGGCATAATTAATATAATAATGATGCCCTCGGTCAATTAGTGCGGCTTTATGTTGTGCGGGAACGAGCGTTTCGTATAAATGTGGCCCCTTGACGCACCGCGGTCACCGGTGACCGTCGATTTTTTATATAATATATTATACTAGCGGTAGTACCCGGCGTTGCTCGGGACTTAAATTTTAAATAAAATTATTTTTTTTATTTGAATTCATTGAAACAACAGCATAAAGCATGCCGCGTATTGTGCGTATTAGGGAAACATTATTTTGCGGACTGTCCCGTTTTGGGTTCTGGAAAATATGGTCACCCTATTTTAATGATACATAAACCTTATACATATACATGCATATACATATACACACCAATTTTTATGGCGATCTGTATATGTATATGGCGATATGTATATGTATTATATATGTATAATGTATAACGAATACGCATGCCTGGATTTAGACCATAAGCTTTTCAACTTTTGAGGCCCCTCCCCCCATTTTCATGAATAGAAGCGTAATAATATTACATATTTTTTTTATAAATTTCATGGATAACTTATAAAATATTGAAATCGGTTTTAATACGTAAATAAACGCCGCAGGCAAATTTTTTTTTTTTTTCATCATAAGATCTATGTAGGCAAAACTGTAAAATTTCCAGAAACAGCGATAAGTATCATTATACAAGTGATCCGAAGATCTGGAATGAATTTTAAAGAAATGATGGGTAATGTTATTTGGAACATTTTAAGCCATATATAGTTTTTGAGTTATAAGAAAAAAACTAAAATCTCTCACTTGCATATTAATAATTCCCAAATGAAAGATAATATGGTGGATAAATCATTTTTGTAAATAGAAAATATCAGTTATTAAATTTTTAGCTTAGAAAATTTCCTACAAAAAAGATAATTATAAATTTATTTGTAAAAGTAATGGTTCCGGAGATAATTCTAATGAATCTTGATTTTTAATATTGTTTGTTTTTGTTTTTTTCAAATAGGCTTATCAATCACACCTTTTTTAAAAAATTACCATTTTTGGAAACACAATTTTTTTGCGTTTTTCTGACAGATAACCAACTTTAGATTTATGGCCGACCACTGGTGTATTATATTTCAACAAAAATATTTTATGTACATAATAATCAAAATAAAAATAAATTTACAATGAAAATTATACAAATATTTATTGAAACGCTTAATTGTACAATCTTACGCTTAATTCTTAGATAATAAAAAATCAAAATGCATTACATTAAATATAAATTATAATCAACAGATTTTATGAAGCGGAAGAATATTTTTTAACAGCATCTCTATAATATGAAAATATATGATCACTACCTCTCCTGCATTTGGATATAGATTCATGGAATTTTTCAGGACTGAAACTACCTTCAGTCGATGAAGCTATAATATTTTTATCGACACTATCAAAAACAAATGTCAATTGGGCGCTAACATCCACCATTTCTTTAATCGACGGATCTACGACAATATCACCAGCCGCTGTGATGATACAATGAACAGCAGCAAACAAAAATTTCATAGCCAACCCAGAATTGAGAAGAGCTAAGCAGCAAGCATTCAACGCTGTTGCAATCACCTGAAAAAAAAAAATTATAATGAATAAAGATAATTAAAAGTTAAAAATTATACAAATTTTATACTAACTCCTCCCGAATCTTGCATTTCTTGGATATTGATAGAAATAAGATCGCGGGGATACATATTGACTAATAGAGCGGCTTCGCATGTTTGTTTTATTAACGATTCCCGATACCTTTCTCGGACGGACGTGATGCCTGATTTTGTGCCAAAATTCACTTCTATAGCTGCTTTGTAAATATCTGTATTTTGCAGTTTACATTCTACTGGTCCATAAACCCCAGCGACTACCACAGTGTCACCTGTCACAAGTCAAAACATTTTAGCATTGAAAATAAAACGATTGATCATTCAATATATTTTACCTTGTGATAAAACCACTGATCCATCGGGTCGTGATAATACATTTAATTCACACTGTATTTCTCTCAATTCGACTTCAGAACTTCTATCTACTTCTTCTAACATTTTGAAAGCACACAACACAGAAATGGTAAACTTCAAAAACCTAACCTATCTGTCAGGTCGAAATATCGTTTAATTTGCGCATAAGCTGTAATTTATAATTGTCAGTTTTATCGAATGATGAATTCGTATAATATTCGATTTGGAAAGATTAATTATCAGTGTATATATTTTTTAAGTAATCCATAATTTAAGTGAGTAAATTAACTGGAGGAAATTTAATTATAATTTTAACGCGTAACGTTTTTGTTTTGTTCGAATATTACTGAAATTTTTATTTTGTGCTTACAAATACAAACATGACCAGAAGTCTAAAAAAGGGAAAAGAGGAAGAGGAGGCGGAGAAAGTCGAGTGTGTGTTGAGAATTTTTTTCGTTACGGTTTATCAAAAAAATATACATATATAGGTTCGGTTCCGGTTTCCGAGCTTGGTTCAGCTTCGAGTGTTACATTTTTAATCATTAAAATTGTGCTCTAAGTATTGTAGTGCCATGTGTACTACTGTCGATTTATTTATGATATTTTTTTATAGTGACAACACTAAATCGCAAACGTCACTTTTCTTGAGTTTAGTACGTATGCATTTGATAATCGTACACAATGAAGACCAGATTCAATACTTACGATATAATCTGCAGTGTTTCTGAATTGCAAAAGTATTTCATCTATTTATTTTATCCTAAACCATTTATTATTCATATAACCTATATAAAATTTAATGCTTGTTATCTGATTGTACAATTTTTTCAAGTGGATTGTGAAATAATTTATTGAGTCATTATTTTTCATGTTTAATTCGTGACTTTCAGATATGTAGGAATGAGAGTAAATCAAGTCTATGATATAGACAATAAAACGTACTTGATCCGATTGCAACGGCCTGACGAAAAATGTGTCCTCCTGTTGGAATCGGGTAATAGGTTTCATACAACGGCATTCGAATGGCCGAAAAGCATGGCTCCTTCAGGGTTCAGTATGAAAGTTAATATTTTAAAGTTAAAGTTTTCATATTTATCTTAATTGCAACGACTTTCCGCTATACCTGTTTCCGTTTCTTGAACAGTTGAGAAAACATCTTAACAACAAACGTTTAGAAAAACTAACGCAACTCGGCGTAGACAGAGTAGTTGATTTTCAATTTGGCACCGGAGAAGCGGCTTATCATGTGATTTTAGAATTATACGATCGGGGAAATATCATTCTTACCGATTACAATTGGATCATATTAAATGTATTAAGGCCTCATACAGAAGGTGAAGATGTACGGTGAGTATTTTAATATTAATTTCAACATTCCATGTCTCGATTATTAATTAATTTGTTGTATTTTAGTTTTGCAGTTAAAGAAAAATACCCATTAGATAGAGCAAAAGAAAACGCAGGACCCCCTTCTACAGAGAAATTGATGGAAATATTTCAAAATGCAAAAGTGAATGATAATCTTAAAAAAATATTAAATCCACATCTTGGTAAATGAGATTTTTCACACTATTTTTGATAATTTTATAATATATAATCACATATGTTGAAATGTTATTTAGAATATGGTCCAGCTATAATAGATCATGTATTATCTAAGTGTGGCTTAACCGGAACTTTACGTTTAGTTTCGAATCAAGACGAAAAAGGTTTTCATATTGAAAGAGATATGACTATGTTAAAAAACGCTTTAGTTATGGCGGAACAAATGTTAGTTACTGCAGCTAAAACTATATCTAAGGTATATTAATCTTGTATTATATTTTCATTAATGTTCATTGACTAATTCATATATTGGCTTCAGGGGTATATAATTCAAAAAAAAGAAGACCGTCCTAAAAACAATGATGGTGGAATCGAACCCAACTTTTTGCTGACTAATCAAGAATTTCATCCTTTCCTTTATGCTCAACATGAACATCAACCGTATAAATTATTTGAATCATTTGATCAAGCTGTTGATGAATTTTTCTCTACTCTTGAAGGCCAAAAAATTGACATTAAGGTATTACTATTTTAATACTCTGAATCAATCATACGATCAATTACTAATTATACGATAAATTATATTTTTAGGCTCTTCAAATAGAACGCGAAGCAATGAAAAAATTACAAAATGTCAAAAAAGACCATGATAAAAGATTGACGAATTTGACTAAAAATCAAAAAGTCGACAAAGAAAAAGCAGAACTTATCACATTAAATCAAAAATTAGTAGATAGTGCTATATTAGCTATTCAAAGCGCTATAGCAAATCAAGTGATTGTTTTTTTCAATATTTTTTAAAATATCATGTATGTACATTTATTTTACATTAATATTTTTCCATTTTAGTTGCCTTGGTCTGAAATAAATACGTTAGTTAAAGAAGCACAGTTGAATAATGATCCTGTTGCTCTTTGTATAAAACACTTGAAATTAGAATCAAACCACATATCGCTTTCATTGACTGATCCTTTCGCGGGTTCGGATATAGAAAATGAAGAAAACGAGAACAAAAAAAATAAAAACGATCCTTCTTCTAAACCAACTATGGTGGATATTGATTTAGCTTTAACTGCTTATGGAAATGCTAGAAAGTAAATCAGAAATATACAATCACATAATTATTTCATGAATTATTACTCTATGTTTTGTAATCGCTTCACAATGCGATTACACAAACGTAATGTAACATATACACTATTATTATTTTATTTTTAATTTTTAGATATTTTGATCTAAAACGTTCTGCTGCTAAAAAGGAACAAAAAACTGTAGAATCGCAAACTAAAGCATTGAAAAGTGCAGAAAAAAAAACTATGCAAACATTAAAAGAAGTACAAACGATCACCACTATAAATAAAGCAAGGAAAATCTATTGGTTTGAAAAGTTTTATTGGTTTATCTCTTCAGAAAACTATTTGGTAAGTATTTTTTTTAATACATTTATATTTGCTTTGTAATAATACACACTAAACTAAACATATAATTTTGTAGGTGATCGGCGGTAGAGATCAAATCCAAAACGAAATGTTGGTAAAACGTTACATGCGATCTACAGATATATACGTGCATGCCGACATACCTGGTGCTTCTAGCATCATCATTATGAATCCTACCGGATCTCCCGTTCCTCCGAAAACTCTCAACGAAGCTGGCCAAATGGCCGTCTCATACAGGTTTTCATTTGTGCGATTGTATTATATTATAAGGTATGTAAATAACGTTGACATTATCTTCGTCGCTGCAGTATCGCATGGGAAGCAAAAGTCGTCACGTCTGCATGGTGGGTATATGCCGCACAAGTGTCCAAATCTGCTCCTACTGGTGAATATTTAACGACTGGTGCATTCATGATTCGCGGAAAAAAAAACTTTCTTCCACCTTGCATATTAGCACTTGGATTTTCTTTCATGTTTCGAGTAAAACGCTTGATAATTCAATTGGTCTTTTTATATTGATATTTTTTTTTTTTAATTGAAATCACGTTTAAATTTCAGTTAGAAGATAGTAGTATACCTAGACATGAGAACGAAAGAAAAATTGTAACTATGAATGATGATTTGACATCTGAAACTAATTCAGTTGATAATCAAAATGAAATTAATCTAGAAGCTGAAGAAGCTGAGGAAATTGTTTTGTCAGATGATGGAGGTAATATAACCCAATAATTTTAGTTAATTTTTAATACTTTCAATTATTTTTTTGTCTCAGATGATTCAGAAGACGAAGCTTATGAAAAAGAAAAATTAAATGCTATCGCTGAAGAGACTTCGCAAAAAATTTCCGCTGATGAAAATTCGGATGATGATAAAATAAATGATTCCGATTCTGATGACTCAAAGAATACAAAATATCCTGATACTCATATTAAAGTTGAACACGACACAGGGAAAATCATAATGCAAAGTAACATTCGCACATCGATTAGTATTAGTGAAACTACAGAAACTGAAAACGAAAATGTAATATATTTGGGCGATGACAAACCTGTTACAATTCCTTCACTACCAAAAAAAAAGAATAAGTCCAAAAAATCTAATATCAAAATTGAACAGTCAACTCAACCTGTGCCCGCAAAAGATAAAGAAAAAAGTAACGAAAAGCAAAACTCTAGTGGAGTTAAACGTGGTCAACATAGCAAATTGAAGAAAATTAAAGAAAAATACAAAGATCAAGACGATGAAGATCGGGCTATTTTTATGGAAATGTTAAAGGTATGTTCTGTTTAATAAAAATATGGCAATAAATTTATTTATAATATTAATTTCATTTCAATTTCACAGCCTGATGGACCCAAGAAAGAATCTAAAAAGTCTAAAAAAGGTCATGGACAAAATAAAAAATTACCAAAGCCACCAATAGAACAAAAACCACAAGAAAATAAAGCACAGGTGCAAACGAAGAATATTAAAAATGATATTGACGAAGATGATGATGCAGATGAGGTTTGATACTCAAAGTAATTATTTTTATCTTGTTTAATGCCTTGTTATATATTTTATCATTTTTAAGGCTGAAGCACCTAAAATAGCTGCAGATACTGACATTCTTTGTCAACTAACTGGAATACCACTTTTAGAAGACGAATTGCTTTTTGCTGTTCCTGTTATTGCTCCATATTCAGCTCTTCACAGTTACAAGTATGAATTTAGTATTATGTTAAAATACCGTTTGAATTTCAATAAAATTCGAAATATGAATTTTATTTGTTTATATATAGATATAAAGTTAAATTGACACCTGGCTTTGGAAAAAGGGGTAAAGCTGCAAGAACTGCTGTTCAAATATTTTTGAAAGACAGAACATGCACACCACGTGAAAAAGATCTTTTAAAAGCAGTGAAAGATGAAAACCTTGCAAGAAACGTACCTGGAAAGGTCAAATTATCTGCACCTCAAATGCTCAAGGCTAAAAAATAAAATTAAATAAATTTTATTAATAAATCTCTTTGTTGAAGATGTTTTATATGAATTACAATAAATTGAATTTTCATTTGATTTTTTAAATTTCTTCATTATTATACGTATAATATATAGTGTTCATATTTATTTTGGGGATATAAAGAATCTGGGCTTTGGAGCTTGCTAGAATAACTTTGATACTTTTATATTCATAAAACAATTATGTCTTTTTTATAAAACAAATCAGTATTCATTAGATTATTAAACATGAAATTCCAAAAATAAAAATGAAACATTTTACACATTATATAATTTTTTCATTCAAAATAATCGCCTTTTCAATTGCTATGATTTGGCAAATCATAAAGGCTACTATTTAAATGTTCAGAATTTAAATACGATTTTGGTTAGAATTTTTATCCCATTTATCAGAATTTGTTTGATATTCGTTAGGATTTTAACTGGGCTTGTTAGAATTTATATAAAATGGTCAGAATAATATTCAGAACCCTAGCCTTACCTAACCTATTCTGACCGCTTCGTTATTAAATTCTGACCATTTATTATTTTATTCTGACAATTCATTATTTTATTCTGACCGTTTTTGATTAATATTCTGGCCAACACATGATTAAAATTCTGACCATTTGATTTTTTGCCAATCATAAATGCCCCTTTTAAAAAATCTTCAGTTTTAATGAAATTTTCTGTTTCGGTTTTGACATATTTTCCTCATAAAATCATGATAATATATAGGTGCACTATCGCCAATGTTTAATAAAGTTATCATGAAACTTTTTCTGGTGAACTTTTGTTATTTAGAAATACGAAGTGATATATGATGAAGATTTGAGTTGTTATGTTGCCATGAAAACATCGCTAACTACTTTTAGGTTATGAAAATTTGACATTTAGTACTGTCTTGTTAAAATAAGTGACCGTTTAGATACCCAAATGGCTCAAACTACAAAAATTTACCGGGATACTTTCAAACTTTTCGACAGTAACGTTTTGCGATGGTTCCCCGGTCACATGGACAGAGGCTTGAAGCAAATGCAGAGCAAACTCATTCACATGGACTGTATAATAGAAGTTCACGATTGTCGAATACCTTTTAGCGGTAGAAATCCTATTTTTCAGTCCAGCATAACTGCTATCAAACCACACATACTGGTTTTGAACAAAAGAGATTTGTGCGATGGGATGTTGCAACCCAAGATTGCGCAAAGAATTAAAGAAGAGAGCAGCATCAAAAATATACTTTTTACAAACTGTAAAAATCAAAGTTGTTCAGGTCTCAAAGCAATCTTTCCACTGGCGGAAGACCTCATTAAAAAATCTGATCGTTATCATAGAAATCAATCGAGAGAGCACAATATTATGATTATAGGCATTCCAAACGTTGGCAAATCTTCATTATTGAATACAATGCGTAACCGATATATGGGTAAACCAAACGCTTCACCTGTAGGAGGAGTACCTGGAATAACCCGGAGTGTTCTCAATAGGATTAAAGTTTGCGAAGACCCACCAGTTTATGTACTGGACACTCCTGGAATCTTGTGGCCGAATATTCCCGATATTGAAACAGGATTGAAAATGGCTCTTTGCAACATATTGCAAGACCATTTAGTTGGCGAAGATATAATTGCCGATTACTTATTATTCTGGATGAATAAACATAAAAAGTTCTCATACGTCGAATATATGGGATTAGACGACCCTACTGATGAAATTAGTGAGGTTCTTACTCAAGGTGCTGTGTATTTAAATAAATATAAGAAAATCAAAACTAGTGAGGGTTATAAAACGTATCCTGATTTTATATATGCTGCTAAACACCTGTTGAATGGTTTCAGAAAGGGAGCTTTGGGTAAATTTGTTTTAGACAAGGTTTAATTATAATATAAGAAAATTGTTTAATTGAATTAAAATTAGTTAATAAAATTTTGAAAAATATTTATTTTTTTCTGATACAACAATTAACAATTTTTATGGTTTATCAGTAACTTTTTCAATATATTCTAGAGCCATTTGTCTGACTTTTTCTATTTTATCTGGATCTCCAAATTTTTCTTCCAATTCAATCCATTTTTTGAACAAAAATTTCATTTTTCTAGCATTTAATTTATGAGAAATTGCCCTTTCAAGAACGAATCTGAAAATATTCAAAATGATTAAACTATTGCACTTAAACATTACTACAATTACTACAATCATTTAAGATTACCTCGCACTATCGATCTTTTTAGATTTCATCAACATATCAATGTAAACTCCACAAATGTCTACCCTTTGAGGCATGCATCCTAACATTTGCTCGAATAAAGTTTCAGCTCTCTCTGTATCACCGTTAGAATTTTCTAACTGAGCAAACTTTGTCAGAACCGGAACATCTATGAAATTTTGGAATTGGCTTTCATTCAATTATCTTAACATAGTTAATAAATTATATTTAAAGTAGTGCTTACGTTGTTTACTATCCAATCGACTGATGGCTTTTTGCATTATAGCTCTTGCTTTGTCAACTAAATTCAGTTTGTAGCAATATTCTCCCGTACACATATATGTATCTGGGTTTTGTTTATATTTGGCTATCATAGTATCTACTAATGATGTTAATTCGTTAATTTTGCCAGTTTCTGCATACATATCTAGCATTTTTGAATGAATTTTAAAACTATCATTCATTTGAATTGCATCTTTTAATGTAGAATTTAGACTTTCCTACAAAATTAATATATTTGCATGACAATGAAAAAATAATTTTCATCTTTAGTGTTATTAATTTCCAAGAAACATTAGTCCAACTTCTTTCAACTAGTCAGCAAAAACGATAAACGTACAGAGTGTCAAAATGCGAGCAATATTGTTCTCTCTCCTGATCTAACTACTTTATTGTTTTTGCTAACTGAGTCGCAACATGGAACTAATTCGGATGGAGCCTAAATGTACTCACCTTCGTTCCAAATCTATTTTCTAAATTTAATAAAGCTAGCCATACATTCATCTTCTCGTGTTCTTCTCTGAAAGATATGACATTTATTGCTTTTTTTGCTATAGCACGTGCTCTATCAACTTCAGTAGCCTGTAAAAAAAAATTCAATTTACAAAAATATTCATATTATACATAATATAATAAAAGTTCTCAGTACCTGAAGATGAAAAGCCATATAGGCGATCCATAATTCACTGCTGTTGGGATTCGCCAGCAATAATCTATCAAATTGATCTGATGATTTCGGTTGACTGTCGACTTCCATAAGATCCTTTTCTATTTGCCTTAACTTTTCTTCATCTTCCCTTGCTTTTTTTACTTTTTCGGCATTTGTTAGCCGTTTTTTTTTTTTCTTTGTATTTTCTTCCACCTGTTACATACATAAATCGTTATTATTTTACATCATCGATACAATGACATACATACATATTATAGTACACTTACTATATTATCCTCTTCTGATTCACTACTCGAAGAATTTGGTGCGTTTTTATTAACATTCTCAGAAATTGTGGAAGCATCTAAATTCCAAAAGTTTGTCATGCTTGAAAATTGAGTCTCAAATTCTAACTTCTTTTCTTCACTTTTTTCATCAGAAATCGCAACATGTTCTTTGTTTTTCTTTTTAGATTTTGATGGCTCATTTCCTTCCTCATTTTCAATCTTTCTCTTCCGTTTTAATTTATTCTCACGACTTTCATTATGATTATCGTCCTTTACATTTTCGGTTACAGTGAAATTAGAACTATTACCTGATGAAGTTTCGGCATTTTGTTGATTCTTTTTGCTGGTCTGAAATTTTTTTACGTAAATATAAAAATTATAAATGAAATGTTTAACACCTATCTTCCAATTTACACGAGGCTTGTATTTCTTAGATCTGAATTTATATTAAATGGTCAGAGTACATCAGTCAGAATTCAAGTGACCAAAATAAATATTAAATTAACAGAATTTATATTGAATAATCAGAATTAATATTGTATTGATCATAATTAAAATTAAATAGATTTATTTTAACACAAGGTTAGACTTAATTTTTTCGGTTGGTAACTAAGGCTCTTGTTATCATTAAAAAAAAATTGATTTTTTTATAAATGATTATTTTATTTATTTGACCATTTAATTTTTATTCATACACAATGATTCTATTTACAAACAACAAAGCAACTCTCAACGCAACCTACAAATGAGTATGCATGTGCAAGTAATATGGTTCTATCAACTTATCCTCATTTTTGCTAGTTTTATAATTTCTAAAAAAAGTTTTTCTCTATTTTGCTAATTTTAATTAATTTTCATCATTATTACTTGAAATAATCATTTTCTTTACATTTAGAGTAGATCACTCTATTTGGTTATGAGTAGTTTTTTTATTTATTATTTAGGAATTGTAAAAAAATTATTGCAATTTTATTTTATTTTTAGCAACAAATTCAAAATATACCGATTAAAAAAAAATTGCTTTTTACATTATAGTGAAACTGCGTAAACCGTGAGATGGATTTATGTATAAATATAATTAAAAAATATATAAATATTTTTCACCTTATTCAACGGAGAAACGCTGTTTGATTCATTTCCAATATTGTGTTTTTCTCCTTTTTTCTTTTTTTTCGTTTTCATATTTTGGGAATCAAGATCTTTTTCCGATTCACTTACAGAGTAATCATTTTTAGCTGTAGTAATATTTTTTATTTCAGAAATCCTTTTATTAGAATCGTCAGAAATTTCATCTAACTTGTTTTTAGTTTTTTTCTTTTTCTAAAAATAAGAAAAAAAAATTAAATAAATCTCAAAAGAATCAAATGATATTTTAGAGAATTTTACCTTTTTGATTGAATTATCACTTTGACTCGCAGAACGAATCAAACTGCAAATCATTTTTTTATCATTGAGATCAACCGAAATTACAGTACAATTAACCTGAAACAATATGAAAACTTAAGAGAAACGTTCACATTCATTGATAAAGTCATTATTAAAATGTATTATAGTTACAATTTGTCCGATATTCACAATGTCTTGTATATTTCCGACTTTTTCATGACTCAATTCATTCCGATGAACAAAAGCACATATTCCATTGAAGAACGTCACCAAAATTCCAGCTTTGAAAACCTTAAAATGATAATCAACAAATGAGGTTTAACTATAAATTAGATAAATTTTAAATAAAAGCAATATGAATTTATAAAAACATGTTGAAGATAATGAAAGGCCATCGAACAGTACAAATAGATTTGCAAAACAATTTACTTACAGTTTCAACCGTTCCTTTATACTGAGTTCCAATTTCAGCATCTTCATAAGATGATAAAACTTTAAAGTCTGGAGAAAGGAGAGTAGGTTTTGCCGTCAAATGTAGTTGACTTTTATTTGGATTAACTCTCAGGACTCTAGTTGGTACTTTTTCTCCTATTTTGAACTTTTTAGTAATAATGTTTGCCTTCTTTCCGTCGGATTTTGAAGACCAATTCAAACCGACGTCACTCATATGCAAACTAGGAATCCAGCCTATATTGAAATAAAAATACAAAATATACAATTATATTTAATTACATTTTTCATCAAAATACCAACCTTTGAGTGATTCTATTTCCACTAAAACTCCCTTTTCAGAAACAGTTTTTACTACAACCTCAACAAATTCTCCAATAGAAAAATCATGATAAGAGAAATGCTTTTGTTTAAGTAATTTTTCATCGTCGGAACAAATATACGCATAATCGGATAAGCAATAGTTCATTATGCGTATTGTACGTTCACTACCTAAAATACATAAAAATTTAAAGATTTGCACACAAACAAATCAAGTACGCAATAAAAAAATTACCTCTTTGATAGAAATCAACCAAATTCTCTTCATCTTTATGATTAGAAAATTTTTTCGGCATCATAAATACGCTATTTTCTGATTTAAATATGACAATATTAGCAAAAGCTTTCGAAACCTATATTTCGTTATAGTAAATAATAAAAAGATGAAAATAAGTTTATTTCTGTTCATATTCAACTAGACAAAACTAAATAAATTCATACATTTGCATTTTCAATAATGGAGCCCTCTTTATGTAGCATTTCCTCGTTCATATCAGGTTGAAAACTTTTGAATATATCTCGAGTAGTGAAAAAGGGCAGCTTTGTAATTTGCATAACATATAATAAATATGCCTTTACTGTTTTTCCAACGAGTAAACGATTTCCAATTTGTGAAGTATGTACATAAGCGACAGAGTTATTTGAAAGTATATAACCCTCAGCACCATCTTTTAAAGGCTGAAATTGAAATTGATCATAAATATTGTATTGTATGTTACAAAAGAAAAAGTATGAAAAATTAATAGACACCTTGCTGACGTAAAAATCAACAGCCATTCCCGGTTTCAAGTCTGAAATTGAATAGTTTTGTATTCTTTCGCCACTTACACACGAGGCATTAAGTGAATTTAGTTTGTTAGTGACTGTGATGATGGAATTATTTGCAGACGTGACACATTTCTTCACAACACACCATATTACTTGTCCAACGTCTGAAAAAATTATGTTCCAAATTGAATATCATACCATAAATAAATTTTATATCCGTATTAATTATGTAATACTTATGCTAAAATTCTTCTCTGCCCATTTCAATGGTAGAAATGTCCGACAATTATTTATACCCAAATCTATAACATATCCATGGTCTTCAATGGACTCTACAGCGCCCCTTAGTATGTCTCCTAAATAATAGATGTGAATGAAAGACCTACACATCGATACATTTATTAAAATTTAAATGAAGATTTACCATCTCGAACGCTTGAAAATGTTGTTCCTAAATTAACATCTTGAGGCATCATAGATAAAGCTGGTATTACTCTATCATCCTTTTGAGTTGTGGATATAACTTTTACGTTCAAATATTCTCCGACTGCATATAATTCATCCAACGATTTAATATTCTGTGAAAAAATAATTGAGATATTAATTTGAGTCACAAATAAAAGAGTGAAATCCAAATAATGAAATATTAAAATACCTCAATTTCATCGTTGACATAAGATTGAAGAAGTTTCGTATACGGCACACTTATATGAGATGCCATAACAAAACCGAATAAACGGCTGGGTAGTGAAACTGTTAGTTTGGTATCAGATATGTTGCTTATTCGGCCCAGTAAAACCATTCCTTCATGTATTGTCTTAAACAAAAACGCTTAATTCAAGAATTTGAAAGAAGTACATGCATTGGATCATTCAAAACAAATCCAAACCTTGTTTGACAACTTTTCTGCACTCAAAGCTTTAATGCTACCATCGTCATCTTCATATGATATATCTGATAAATAATCCAAGTCTTTCTCGACGTTTTTTTGTATTATTCTCGGTCTATACTTTTTTTTCTTTCCAATTTTATCAGAATTGCCCAGGAACTACAAAGAAATAAATATATCAAACAAAATAGACACAAAATATGATAAATCTAAATCAACATACATCGTATTTTTTCTTGTCGTTCAATCCAACTTTCGGTTTCTTGCCACCCCTTGGAAAATATTGTTCGGTAGCCACCATATTAATCGATTTTGGTTGATTTCTTCGAAACTGAATTGAATAAATCGATAGGAAATAGTTTAATGCCAAACATAAACACGAGAGACGAATCACGTGCAAGTAGCATGCGAATTTAAGGTTATGTATTTATGTCGTGGTCTTGACGTTTCATAGGCATGGTTGATTTTTGATGGTTATTTTAAAATGTCACTATTTTATCGATTTTCAAAAATTAATATGAATAAATACATGAAATTCAATAATGAATACCTTTTTTCTCCAAATTCAACTTTCTTCAAATATAAAAAATAAATGCAAAATGCAGTTTATTTTATCAAAAATTAAAATTGATTAAATAAATAACTATCATGATATTACAAAATGAAAAGAATGAAATATTTCTATGATTTTAATAACTATGTAGGGATGTTTTGCATTCATAATTTGAGAGCTTGAAAGCCCCTGCGTTTATCTGATAAGGATTGCCAATCGTGATACGCACAAGTGTCCGTGCTTACTGTCACTTTCGATTTTTACAAAACTTATCAAAAGTATTCCACTATGGTGCAAAAAATTGTAATTTTCGGAGCCACCGGCATGACCGGCCTATGCACTCTTGATGCAGCCGTAAACAAAGGTAATTACACATTTTTATCGTATATAAATTGATTATTAATCGACCGGTGTTTTCAACCTGTGAACTATTTCATAATTTGTGATTTTTTTCATACTTCAGGTCTAACAACTAAAATCTTCGTACGAGACGAAAATAAAGTGCCCGAAAATATGAAAAGCAAAGTCGAGATAATCGTCGGTGATGTTCTTAATGCAGAACAAGTATCAAATGCTGTCAAAGGAGTAGATGGTGTTGTGGTGGTTTTAGGGACTAGAAATGATCTAAAACCGACTACAGATATGTCGAATGGAATGATTAACATTATTGCAGCGATGAAAGCTCATAATGTGGAACTTGTAACGGTTTGCCTTTCTGCTTTTCTGTTCTATGAACCTGAAAAAGTTCCTAAAATGTTCGTCGACATTAACGCTGATCATCAAAGGATGTACGATGCCTTGAAAACCAGTTCATTGAAATATGTAGCAATTTTCCCTCCCCACATTGGTGGTGAGTTATTATATTGATTAGTAAATAAAACGATTAGTTTTATTTTTATCATATTTTGTCGTTATTCAATATTTGTATTTTATGCAAGAAATTAATTCATAAATTTTTATAACATTCTGCTTATTAGAAATATTGAAATTAGTGAATTTCATATTTTTTTGTATGTAGTAATTTTACTAAAATTCTTTGTTTGCAGATGCACCTAGTAGCGAATTCAAAGTTGAATTTGATAAATCTCCAGGAAGGGTAATTTCCAAGTGGGACTTGGGAAAATTTTTGGTGAATGCTTTGTCACAATCAGAATATTACGGCAGGGTCGTGGGTTTGGCTAATGTAGCTTGAATAATTCATAATTATAATATGAAATCATTATTGATATTGAATATATTTTATCGAATTGTAAAACACTTACTATATTGAACATTACAATATATTAAAGTATGCTATAATAAAATAGATTTTACTATATATTTTTTATTTATTTTTGACGGTGTCGAAGAATTAATATTCATAGTAAGAACAGGTATCTTCCAATTACATTTAAATGTATTATCCAGTTATTATTTTATTGCCATTGAATATTTTACATCGAGATAAACCTGGTTGAAAATTTCGATCTTGAAGAAATAATGATGAAGCATTGATTCAGATGCATTTCACCATTCGTATTTCTTAATACAAAAGACACATTTACTATGTCTTTTGATAAATTCTAGAAGAGAGTGCAGAATCTTCTATTATAAAACCATAATTTTCTAAGTTTGTCAAATGTAATGCTTTAGTAATGATAAAAGAAAAGTGAGAGTAGAAAAAAAATGGAATGAACTGAAATGAATTCAAGAAAAGACTCGCACAGATCGTGGCCTATCAAATGGATAACTGGATATAATTGTACAAGATGTTTTTACTGATAAGCTAAAATTGGTAAGTTGTATGTTGCTATTATTATTATTATTATATTCAATACATATATGTATATCTACAATTAGTCTTAATATTTATGTTTGTTTTTGGCCATGATTAGTTAAGTTTGATTTTTAGTTTAAAAGAATGATGTACAATATCTGCAGATAATATTATTTTAATCATAAGAAAGAATGTATAACAATATTGTATGATTATGGGCTGATTATACAACTGGTAACACTACTGGGGCAAAACACTACCAGTGCAAAACGCTACTGGGACAAAACACCACCAGGACAAAACGCTACCGGACATAATTCTCACAAATAAATATTAAGGGTTTTTTTTAAATAATTTGTAAATATGTAGTACATACAATAAAATTAATATGTTGAAAATTATTTCCAATATAATTTGAACCGTGAAAATTTGGAATTAATATTTTTTAATTAAATATTTGATATTGAGTTCAGTTTTGTCAACTAAAATGAAAGCGTCAAATTATTTCACTGTTCTGAAAAATTTTCTGTATAACGTTCAGTTGGATAAATTCAATATTTGTTCAATAATTATTCCAGCTTAATAGTCAGTCTAAATGTAAAAATACAATCTTGAAAGGATTTCCATCAATTATCATTGATTATATTTAATGGATTTATCTGTAAGCAGGGCCGGCTCAAGGGTATATAATATTTTAGGCGGATTGTTTTTCAGCGCTCCCCCCCCCATAGTTTTTAAATATTTTCCAAAAAACTATTGATATTTTTCGAAAAAAACTATACTCTTACCAAAACTGACTTTTCCAAAAAACCATTTCCTAAAAAAACAACAATACTTTTCTAGAATATTCGAAACACTTACAAAAACTAACTTTTTCTGAAAAACGGCATCATTTGTCAATAAAATTCAAAATGCAACAATTTCTTTTCTTACCGGAAACTTACGAATTTGTATTCAAAATAAGTACACTTTATGTTTCAATTTTACAAAAAGAAATTAAAATAAGGCGCCTCTTGACTATGCTACCTCAAGCACGAGCCTACTTTGCTACACCTTTGAGCCGACCCTGTCTGTAAGCGTGGGAATCGGCAATCAAACTTATAACTACCTGTCTTCTTCATATAAAAAAACAGTGTTCGTGCGTATTGTTAGTTTCAGTCAAACACTCAAAACATCTTAAAAGTATCCCATCATGGTGCAAAAAATTGTAATTTTTGGAGCAACCAGCATGACTGGCCTATGTAGTCTCGATGCAGCTGTAAAAAAATGTAATTATATAATTTTGTGAAATAATTTTTTTTTATTAATCTACAAGTGTTTTCAACCTATGAGTTATTTCATAATCGGTGATTTTTTTCATACTTCAGGTTTAACAACTAAAATCTTCGTACGAGATAAAACAAAGTGCCCGAAAATATGAGAAGCAAAGTAGAGATAATTGTCGGTGACGTTCTGAATGCAGAACAAGTATCAAATGCTGTCAAAGGAGTAGATGGTGTTGTGGTAGCTTTAGGAACTAGAAATGATTTTAGACCGACTACTGTTATGTCGAACGGAATGATAAACATTATTGCAGCAATGAAAACTCATAATGTAGAAATTGTAACAGTTTGCCTCTCTACTAGTCTTTTCTATGAACCTGAAAAAGTTCCCAAATTGTACATCAACACTAATACTGATCATCGAAGAATGTATAATGCTTTAAAAACCAGTCAGTTGAAATATGTAGCAGTTTTTCCTCCACAAATTGTTGGTAAGTTGTCAGGTAGCAAACATAAAAACAATTTGTTCTTATCTTTTATTTTATTTCACGGTTAATCAATATTTGTATTTTATGTGAGTATCAAATTCATAAATTTTTATAGCGTTTCGTGTATTAGTATTTAAAATAGTACATTATACATTTGTTGTTCTATAATAATTTTCTTAAATTTTATTTTTTTGTAGAGACGCCTAGTAAAGAATTCAAAGTTGAAATTGATAAAGCCCCAGGAAAGATAATTTCTAAGTGGGATTTGGGAAAATTTCTGGTGGATGCTTTGTCTCATTCAGAATATTTTGGCAGAGTAGTAAGTTTGGCAAATGTAGCTTGAGCAACTCAGAGTTTCGGAGTGGAACACGGAGCAGATGCAGCAATGGATTTTCACCTGGAGCAGGAGCCAGAACATGAAAATTTATAATACTTGGTTGCTCTGACTTTAAACGTAAAATTGAAAAAATAATTAAAAATTAAAAAAAAAATTTAAAGTTTGTCCCAAAATTTGACATTAATCTGATTTTAATTTTTAATTTTATTAGATTATGTCGATTTTATCAATATTCTCTCCCATTTCATAGTCATATAATTATATTATTTGTGTATTTTTACTTTAGTGTTGAGTGGAACTTTAGAGTTTAGTGTTTTAACTGTTCTATTTTTCCAGCAACTGGAGCAGAGCAACTTAAAAAAGTAGACACTTCAAAGCCCTGAAATAATTCATAACTAAAATATGAAATCATTATTAACTTCGAATATATTTTATTGAATTTTCAAACTCTAATCATATTGAACATTACAATATATTTGCCACATGTTTTATTTATTTCTGACGGTGTTGATGCATTAATATTCATAGGTAGTACAAGTGACTTATGTATATATGAATTTTTTTAATGTTTCAATATTTTACTGATAGCATTGACCATATAATTTTTAATGGATTGTATTTGTAGAAAACTTCCATTAATATTTATAGGTTTACATATTATATTTTATAACTTTTCATAAAACATGTTATCTATTTGTCGATAAATGTATCATTTTCCACAGAATTCTTCAATAGCTTTCTATAAAAAATTACTTAGCTTTTTTTACCTTAGAGATTTTTTGATCACAATCAACTCCACAAAGCAACTTTATTTTATAATAGAAATTGAAGTCTTTTACTATGACTTATCAATTTTGTATATAATATATCAAATCGGTACGTTATTGTTTTATCGTGTATGATATATTTTCGTTATAATTCTATTTTTATGTCAAGATCAAGCGCATAAAGTACATATTATAGAATTTTAATACGACAATGTCACGTAGTTGCAATTAATTTTTGTACTACCGGTGATTGAGTGACATAATTACCATACTTTAATTTTAATTATTAACTAAAATCATGTAATGTTTTTTTTAAATAAAAGAATTATTGATATGAGCTAATTAAGTAATTTTGGATCTCCGGTGTGTTTATTCACTGTAAGTTAAAAATTCTAATAGATAAACCTATATATGTCAACAATTAGGTTTTATTATAATATATACTATATGCTATGTATTTATGTTTGTTTTTTACCATAATCAGTTAAAATTGATTCACAGTTAAAAATGATAGTATACCATATCTGCAGATTGTGTTACTAATTTAACCATAAAAAAAGTAATAACAATGTTGTATGAACATGGGTCGATTATAAAAGTGGGAAGAATTGGCCGATAATTCTTATTCGGGCAATCAACATCGTAACGTTGGTTTGTTTCTACATTGTCATTATAAATTGATTTAGTTAATAATGTAAAATGAAAAACATAAAATTCTATATTTAATTTTATCAGTTTCACGTACATTATTTGTGATTTTGATAAGATTTGCCAGTAGTAAAAACTATATTCATGCATATTGTTACTTTCAGTCAATCATTCATAACTTGTACAGAGAATCCCACCATGGCACAAAAAATTATGATTTTCGGAGCCACCGGCATGACTGGCCTATGTAGTCTTGATGCAGCTATTAAAGAAGGTAATGAGATATTTCTGTTATGTTTATATTGATCATTATACAACTGATGCTTTCAACTTTTCAATTTCATCATAATTCTTGAATTTTTTTCATATTTCAGAATTAAAAATTACAATCTTTGTTCGAGACGAAAATAAAGTACCCGAAGATGTGAAAAGCAAAGTCGATATAGTCGTCGGTAATGTTTTGAATGCCGAACAAGTATTGAATGCTGTCGAAGGAGTAAACGGTGTGGTGGTAGTTTTAGGAACTAGAAATGATCTGAGTCCAACTACAGATTTGTCAAACGGAATGAAAAATATTATTGCAGCGATGAAAGCTCATAATGTGGAAACTGTAACAGTTTGCCTTTCTGCTTTTCTTTTCCTTGAACCTGATAAAGTTCCCCAAAAATATGTCGAAATTACTAATGAACATCGAAGAATGTATGAAGCTTTGGAAACCAGTTCATTAAAATATGTAGCAGTTTGTCCTCCGCATATCGGTGGTAAGTTATTTTTTGGTAAACATAAAACAATTTGTTCTAATCTTTATTATACTAATTCAATTTTTACAGATGCACCTAGTAGCAAGTTCATAGTTGAAATTGGCAAATCTCCAGGAAGGGTAATCTCCAAGTGGGATTTGGGAAAATTTTTGGTGGATGCATTGTCTCAAAAAGATTATTATGGCAAAAAAGTGGGTTTGGCAAATGTAGCTTGAATAATTTACAATCTTAAAATGCAAACAATTCGTAACATTGAATAAATTTTATTGAATTGTCAAAAAATAATAATATGGAACATTACAATATATTTAAGCATGTTATAATAAAATGGATTTTACCATATATGTTTTATTTATTTTTGACGATGTTGATGCATTAATATTCATAGGAGGTGGGATAGGCGGCTTAGGTTTACTTGAATTTTCTTCATTTTTTAATATTTTGCTAGTTGCGCCGGCTATATAATTTTTAATGGATTGCATTGGCGGAAAACTTCCATAAATGGTTATTGGTTCACATATTTCATATCCTAACTTTTCATAAAACATTTCTTGTCCTTTTGTCGATAAATGTATCATTTTCAACTTGAGAACTTGTCGACAGTATTCTTCGATAGCCTTCATCAAAAATGTACCTAGCCCTTTACCTCTCAAAGATTTACTGATCACGACTGATTCCACAAAACAACTTTCTTTAATGCTAGGAATCGGTGTCAGTTTACAATGACCTATCACTTTTTTATCCTTGCTTAACAGAATTAAACATGTAGGCATTTTGTCGCACGATGTTCGTAAACTTAGCATCCGTGCGGTTTCACTCCGAGGCCATTCTTCGTTTACTAGATCACAGCATTGTTTCATTAGTTCAGGATGTTGATGCAAAAGCACCACAGAGAGCGACTCTTCATCTAAAAAAAGAGCTTTTTTTTATTCCTATCAAAAAATAATCAAAATACTCATAAATGTAATTGAAATATTTTTTGTTTAATTTTATTAATGTGTATAGAATAAAACTTTTTTTTTTTGAATATTTTCAAATGAACTTAATTAAAATGAAAACAATATCCAATAAGGTAAACAGTCAATACAACTAAAAAATATAACATCGTTTGATTATCCTAATCTAAATTATAAGCAGCACAAATTGTTTTAACACAAACGCAGAACACAATCCGCGAAAAGTTTCGAAATAAAATGATTAAAATAAATAATATAGCGTTAATTAATTGGAACATTTAACCATCATGTAGTCCTATTGTCCTAAAACGTTTTGTGTGCGCTAGTGTCGTTTGGGCAAACGTCTTATCACCAAATGCGGATGCTCAATCGACATTCGAGGGTTAAATTAATGTTTACACTCATAACAAACAATATTTTGTATATGGCAACATCGTTTACCTGTCATGTTGAGTACGCTCTGCAATGGAACTGTAACAACGTACTGTCAATTGCTTTTTATTTTATCAGTGAAAAGGTGAATAATAAGGAACAATTCTCAGTTAAACGAAAGACAAAAGTTCAACTTCATTCTAAAGAAGATAGAAGTTAAATAGCAGATAAGTTTAACCTATTTTTAGGCGTCGGTTCACCGCTCGCTAGTCGATCTAAAGTTTGGTCGTAACGCCAGCTTTGGCGTGCGTCATTCAATAGCGCGCGCTATTCAAAAAAAGTCTTCAAGATGATGCCGGGGCGCATGGGCAGCCTACCCATCACCGCCGAGAATCCTTTAGGACTTTCGTGGCACGATTCCACTTGGATACCTATCCTGAACCCTACGAACGTCATGGATTATTTTTCGCAAAGGTCCAATCCGTTCTTTGACGAAGACTGCAATAATGAAAAAATCAAAATGCAACGCTTAAATCCTGATCTACTCAAGTAACTATTGATTTTGTGTGCGGAAGATTCTGATGTGAATGTCTTACCAAACTTCTTGTCTGGTTTTAGTGGTATGACGGGCGTCGAATACATATTGCTACATGTACAAGAACCGATTCTTTACGTTATAAGAAAACAGCATAGGCATAATAGTAATCAAGTCACACCTTTAGCAGATTATTATATCATAGCCGGAATTATATATCAAGCTCCAGATCTTGCTAGCGTTTTAAACTCTAGATTGGTATGTATTTACTTTTTAGAACAGTGAACTGTAATTGTTTCTACAATTAATAACGTTTTCAGTTATCGGCAGTACATCATTTGCAATCGTCATTTGAAGAAACAGCTTCATATTCTAGATATCATCCTAGTAAAGGATATTCATGGGATTTCAAACCTAACAAACCTGGTATGTAATAATTTAAAATTTCTATTGTACTTGCTGTTGTATTAACAAAAATTGAATGCAATTTAGGAATAGATCGTGGAGTGTTAGGAAACAGTACAACCAGTCAAAACAACGGAAATAAAGAATCCGCCTTGACTGTGCCAAAAGAAGAACCGTCTACGTTATTCCAAAGACAAAGAGTGGATATGCTTTTAGCAGAATTAGTTCGACAGTTTCCTTTACCTGCAACAACTCAACCTGATACTAAACCTGTAATTATTTTGTTTCTAACTTTTTTGAAATCCTTCGTTTTTCTAAGATTTTATTTATTTTCAGGCTAACAATGCAATTGTTAAAAGTGAAGGCCAATCTGAAAGGAATCCAGACACAAAACCCGCAGAAAATACAAATAATGCCAATATAACTATTAAGCAAGAACCTGGAGAGCCAGCGCCTGCTTCGACAACTAACGGTGTCACGTTAGTTGCCAACGGACCGTCTAGTGGAAATAATGTACAACTCGATATTGTCAAACAAGAAAGTATGAAACCGCCCCCAGAAAAGAAACCGCGACTAAACTGATTCTTCCAAAATACAAATAAATTATTATTTCATTATATATTTATATTAAATTAAAATACAAATTATTTTTTAATACTTTTATTTATCTTCAAATATATTCGAACAAATCAGAATGTAGATTATGAGAAATTAATTTTATTACAATAGAAGTTACTTTAAATGTGAGTCGTATCAATAAAGGTTTCTATGATTGGTCTCTAAACACTGGCCCTTGAAACCGGAAACAATCACTAACGACTTTCCATTTGTCTTCTTGCACAGTAATAACGAATGTTTGTTGGAATTGTTTGTTTTGAGAATCGGTAGCTTCGTGATACCGCACCGATCCTGCTGTCTGAATCAGAAAAGTGGGACGAGAGGCCGCCGTATCGTCTGCCATTGGCTGAGCGTCCAAAATATTAACGTTATGTTCGGAAACGGGCAGATTCAATAGGAATCGTTGAATATCGTTAGCGCCGGCCGCTCCGTTTCCATTCCACACTAATACGGCGCTGTCCATGTAAAGTTTCCCGATCTGATGCCTGCTTTTGTCCATATGTTTATAATACAAACGGATGAAGTCCTCCGCTATCGAACTGGCTTGATCTACTTTTTTTGTTAGTTCAGCGTTCATGTTTATATATTGAGAAAGAAACAACGTCGAGTTAACCTAAAAAAATATATTTTGACAGTTGTTTAAAATGGCTGTAAGTATGACCATTTCAAAATTTGGTACTCCTGGACAAATGAGAGCAACTTGCTCACTCACATACATACATACAAATTACAACTTAAACGTTGATTTACATAGAAAATGAAAAGTACATCTACAAAATTTTAAAAATTCAATAATTTTTTTTACTTTTATAATGACAATTAAAAAGGATGAGTTTATATTTTTATTACAATAATAGTATTTAGCCCAAATGAATAAGATATATTCAGTAAATGTAACAGAAAAATCCTCTGCCCAAGTGTTAAACTATAAACACGTTCAGATTTTTGACTGATTTTTTTTAAATGTTGAAAATTTCAATTTAAAAAAAATAGGCAAATGTGTTTAAAATAAAATAGGTGAGGTAATTATGTGGTGTGGTAACATTTAGCGGAGAAGGAAAACAATATATACCTACAAAATACTAATGTCAACAGATATTAATAACATTTTGCACGCCCACCTCATTATTGCAAACGCCAGTCTATACATTACTGACAAGTTAGTTCCCTGACAAACTTACTTTCATCTTTATATTCGAATTGTTTGATATTACCATATCTGTTTCAGAACGTTAACATGGTTTGAAGAATCTAAAAATATCGGCTTCTCTTTACTGTATCCTTACATTTCACTTCACACAATTAAGCGAGAATAAATTTCATCTATATTATGACATGATGAGAGAACATAAATTAATATTATCTGGTTAGTTTACGCTGCATATCTTTTTTTGCATACAATACTTTCATTCCTTCAATCAAAAAAGTTCTAATTTCAACTCTCGTTTTTCTTTTAGAACCTTCAACGCAAAGATAAGAATCTGTCGATAATGCAGACAAAGAATTGAGCTCATGTTTGCCCTGCTCGACTAACAATGAGATGCCCTTCCTATAATGTATTCTGCCATGCGTGATTGTCAAGCTATGCATCCAGATCCCAAAGATAGGTTTTCAGATGAAGGTAAACAATTAAATCTTTGAATTTACATTTTTCGCAATCAAAATACATAAGGTAATTAACAGTGGTTGACCGTGAATTTATAATTGACCATCTGACAGAGAAACGTAAAAATTAAGGTTTCTAAAATTATTATTTTTGGAAACCTTATTTTTTTAAGATTATGTATGAACTGATTTTGTTTAAAAAATTCGTTTGTCGGACACGTATAGTTTATAACTAATATATTTGATGTTTTGTCTACATTTCAATAAACGTAGATCAGGTTTCAATGTGCACACGTTGCCATTTTTAACGACTGAATGTTGAAACAAAGTGTGGCAGTCCAGTCTACAATTACAAAATGAAAATTTTTCTCATATAACATTTCAATGATATTATTTTTTTTATCAAAAAAATAATATTACAAAGCTTTTCTAAAAATTGAATATTCCAGCACAGAATGACATGACCACTATCACGAAATTAGACATCTCAGATTCGATCATTTGAGGGGATGTCACACAAAATTGGTGATGAATTACATCTAAATAATGGTTTGATGAAAATAAGGTTGATGCTTTATAATTTTAAGCTTTGTTTCGATAATTTTACTATAGAGTACAAGATAATGACCAACAAGCACACAGCATCACAAAATTAAACAAGTCTCTCCTAATTTAGTTTGAAATAGTGAATATTTTGAATTAAAAAAAAAAATAATATATCTACGGTTCAGTTTTCGTGGTGTTATAGCACACATCATAGACACGTCGAGGAAATTCGATGCCCATAAAATAAATAGGACACTATTGCAAATAATAAACCACACCATCTGCAACGGTGTTTTGAAGACCTGGGAAGGAGTGAATTCTTATTTATTTTCAACGAAACAACAATGTGATTTACAACGTATATCATACTTTATTCCGATAGTATATTCAATAAAATTTATAGATATATATTGTTACAATTCAATCAGTGTTATGAAAGATATGTGTCGAAGTACCTTCGCCACATAAACTCGGCCAAATAGGAGTATAAAAATCTTGTCCGTTACTCGTCTCCCACATCGTTTGATCGTTACAGGATTGACTTTGATTAGTTCGTGGATTTACTGCATCGTTTTGAAGATGCCTGCCAACACCGACAATCGAAGCCAGGCTTTGTTCTTTCCAGCAGAATTTCGATTATGAAACACTCATTAGTTTCTTGATACATGCTGGCAACGTTAAAAATCCACTGTCTTCTTGTTGAATTGTGTAAATAATTGTTCTCGTTCGACATAACCTAAAGTAATATTCGATAAACGTCTTTTGGGTACCAGCTAATTCGAACGCATCATTGGACAACCCAGTTTGAAATTTTTGGTTTTTGAGTGATGCATTGAGACTGGTGTTGCCAACCGTCCCGGATTGGCCGGGATTGTCCCGGAATTAGAATCACTGTTCCGCTTCCCGGACAAGTACAAAATTGCCACGGAAATTTAAAATTTGACTGCCTCGTAATGATGATGATGTTTAGTTTTGAGCATGGCCGTAGCCAGGATTTTTTAAGAGGGGGAAGGGGCGGCGAAACATTATTTTTTATGTGAGCGATTCCAATCAATAAAAATATGATTTTTTTTATTTGAAGAGTAATGTGTGTAATCAATGAATGCAGAATCGATATCACGATCGAGTGTTATATTTCAACATAAATCTCATAATTTAAATATGTACAACACACAGAGCTAGGGGGCAGACGCCCTGGCTACAGCCATGGTTTTTAAACTATTTGTCTCGGAATCAACACAGAAAAAGTTGGCAACCCTAATTGAGACATCCATCGCCAATATATGTAGTCAAAAACTGGCAAAATTCTTTAAAAATAAAAAATAATAATAATTTATGCACTTATTGTTATGTATGAATTATGTAAAAAATCTCATTGTCAATTTGAGCACTTACAATGCATTTTTATTGTATTGAAATAACTGAAAAAATATGGAGATTATTTCATTGATGACGTTTGAGCGCATAATTTCGCACATATTTTTTATATATGTAAATAAAATATGGTAAAAAATTAAATGGTCAGAATTTTAATCAAAAACGTTCAGAACAAAATAATAAATGGTCAGAATTTAATAAAGAAACAGTCAGAATGAGTTAGGTTAGGTTTCTTAATATTATTCTGACCATTCAATATTTATTCTGACCAAAACATGATTAAAATTCTGTCCAATGTCAAATAAATTCTGATAAACGGGATAAAAATTCCGACTAAAATCGTATTTAAATTCTGACCATTTAAATAGCAGCCATAAAATATTTTTTTAATTCGCTAAAATAAATTCAAGGGAAGGGGTTGAGATCGAACATCAGCGAATCAGCCGGCCAATCAGCTTGCAGCAACGTCACGTGACCCAACGGTTTTCTAAAGGTTATAAATAGGAGTGAACGCGCGTAAGCGGCCTTTCCGTCGGGTGCATCGTAGTTGGGAGGACGTATGGCGTCCACGAAAAAAGCGCGCCAATTTCCGTTCTCAAAATCGAGCGCGGTCAGTACAAATTTCAATTATGTTGTTTTAATTGTGTAATTATCGGTAGATAATTATTTTTTTAATTTTTAGCACCGTTGAATGCATTTCGAAAATATTTTCGGTTCTCCGACCATTCCGGCAATTTTGCATAATAAAGATGGACGCCGCCATAAAAACCGAACCGGGCTTGTTCAAAAACGGAGATAAAGGCCAGAGGATTCAAAAGCTCGAGAACGTTCGAGGTAAGTTATTAGTCGCCATTTTGTTTTCACGCTACTAAATTTGCTTTAAATTTATATCGTTTTTTGAAAACATGGTCGATTTGTGACATCCATACCCTTATACAGATGGTTTTCTACTTACGACGGAGATACGTCCCTGAATCTCGGTCGTAAGTCAAATCGGTATAATTTTTTTTTTTTTGGTAGTTTTACTTTTAATAGGCCGATGTTAATAACATCGCGTCGATACAATTATTTTTTTGCGTCTAAAATTATTCTTCATGCGTATACGCTTAACGTCCATAATGTTGCGTCTGTATGGTTCGGATGACGACACCGCATGGCTATGGCGTGGCACACGCAGCCGATGTAAAAAGCTCGTGCGCATAGCGATTCGAGACGGCAAATGTACATAAATAGGCGACGCCGCGCTCTGACCGTCACTCGAGTCTGCGGCGTCTGACGAGCAACATCTCCCGAATAAACACTCAAAACGGATTTCGGCGTTTGCCCTCATCTACGATCGAACCCGCTTATACCTCCACGCAACAATATCATGCTTATGAAAGCGTCTCTATTGACTTATGCAATACGTCGATTATTACGCAGTAAAAAATATTTGAATCCTTTATGTATATGTTATAGTCCGATTCTAGCTCAGGCCGATTCCAGCATCAAAAACTGCTAGTATCCTATATTATGCTTTATGACGTAGGACTTGACGCTCATATTTGAATCCGTGGGTACGCGTTTATGTAACGTTCTGGGTTTGAGCAGCGCTAAAAATCGTGCCATGTT
>JAOXNN020000021.1:6376913-6429456 GCA_028571205.2 Hydropsyche betteni
TTTCGACTTCATTTTTCCGTTTCGACCGTGCGAAAGAAATTAGACGAACGAATTGGAGGAATGGGAACGAGGCACCTCCGTGCAATCGCTTGCTTTCAAACCATTCATTCTTACGTATAATGGCGATCTTTGGAATATGGATAACGAGATAGTTTCGATGGAAAATTCTCATAATGCCACTGTTACTTGTCAAAAATATAATTTTGAAAAATATCCGAAACTATCTTCTATGAATATCGTTTGCAACGACGGCAAACTCATATCAGACACCGGAAAAGTTTTGACTATCAAAGATTTAAAATGTGAATTGAAAATTATCGATATTTTCAAATGTGATGTGAAGGATTGTCCTGAAAATAATATGGGAGCATGCTTCGCATATTTTGACAATGTGAAAAATTCTAATGTGAAACTAGCCGAAATGTGTTACGACATGAATATAAAAAGAACACATTTTGTTCGAATGAATTTTTCGAAAAAACTTCAACAAATTGGAAAATTGGCAAACCAAAAAGAATTCACAGATTTATATGAAAAGATCGACATTATCAAAAATATGATCAGGTTTGATTATGAAAATAAACTTCGTGACTTGTTGGATTTGGACAGATCCATAAATTCGAACGACGAACTGAGAATTCACAAACTTTTACCAGAAAATTTCTTCAACGATCAATTGAAAGATGCTCAAAAATATCCAATAAACAATGTTGGAATCTGGCCGATGATATTCGACGGGAATTGGAATTCGATTGTACGAGATATCAAAAATTATTTAATCACCAAAGAAAATTCTATTGTAGTAGCGTTCGGAACTAAAGGAACGCTCGTGTCGCATACTAATAAAATAATTTATTCTAAAGGGAAGGCTGAAATGATTCCGCAATTTGTATGGACTTCTGTGAGAAATGAAAATGCGGACGATGGCGTTGTAATTGTTGTTTTGAATGATCCATATGCTTCTGTGAATGAATTGAAAACGAAAGTTTTCTGTAAAAATATTTGCGACACGATTCCCTGGCTCAAAAATACTGTTAAAAATGATAATCATCAAAGGCCTGCTTTAGGTTATACTTTCTGCTGTTCTTTGAGTGACTTTAAAAAATCTATGTTAAACAATTAATATATTTTGTAAAAACTATTATATAATAAACATGAAACATTCAATACGTTTTTGTTTTCTTAAATAAAAAAATCAATCAAAGAATTAAATCAACCATAAGAATTTAATTTTCGACAACACGATCGCGAAATTTCAAGTATTCTTTTAAGGCCTTCATTAAAGATCAGTCACGTCTAATAATAAAATACAAACATGCAAATAATTTACACTTTGTCAAGAATTTAGTGAAAATTGTCATAAACATTAACTTGATTGAATTAAAACAAACATTTTTTTGGGAAAACTTGATCTTCCTCGAATATGAACAAATTTTAAATTGATTTTTTTAGCGTAAAAAGTACTTTTTGCACTGTAGGAATATTTTTAAAGATTCTGACATATTTCCCGAAAAACGTTGCAGGAAGGTGTTTTTATAATAGTATAGATAGAAAGATATACGAATAAAATGTTTTATAGGTATATTCACACATTTCATACTTTTCTAGAGAAATATATATTTACAGTATAATATATTATTATATATAACGGAACATAAGAACGAAGCGGCGTGTTGGGAAAAAAGGCGGGAAAAAAGTCAACGGCTAACGTTCGCGGACGTAGCTTATTGATATTTATTTTCTTCTCGGTACAAGCTCTTTTACTTTGGTCGCAGAAAACTGGCTTTGAATTTTAATGCCAACATCCAGATAAACAGCTATTTATCCTTATAAACAATTAAATTAGTGCGTGAGGGGGGCAAAAAACATGGATCTTCTTCCAGAGGGATTCGAATACAGCTTTTGTATACTTTTTAAGAACGAATCGACTTTTTCGATTTTTATATATTATCAGTAGCTCAAAGGCATATATTTGGACTGTTTGATTTTTTTTTTAAATAAATTAACTGAAAATAATAATTGAAATAAAAATAAAAGTAAAATTTTTGCGAATATTTTAATTTTTATATTTTTTTGTAATAGACTTATTATCGGAAAAAGATTGGGTTCATCTTTTTGTTATTTAAAAAATTGATCTTTTTATAAATACCTGAAATTTTATTAAGTATTTTAAATATTATATGGGTAAATATTCCACTGCATATATTTTTGAATAACAAAGATATGTTTGCAATTTATTGAAAAAAAAAACAGTAATTATTTTGAGATTCTTGAAATTTTAATGAATCAAATGAAAAAGAAAAATATCTTAAAAATTTTTAACGTTTCCATATAAACGTCTCGATTCACATAATATAATATGTAAAAATACAATAGTAATAAAAAAATGTACATATTATATTTCGTAGAATTATGAATTCTTGGAATGAAAAGTGCGGGAGTCAACCTTTTTTATTTACATTTTCCTTACTTCATTTTCATTTTTTTTTTGTTTTTTTTTTTTTATATTTTAAATAGCGCCTAGGTGTTCGTTGCATCCGTTGATATATCCGTGTGCGAGATAGCCTCGTTCATTCCAGTGGCTCTCAAATCTCAATATATCATGTCATAAATAGATTTGTAAAAATTATTAGAAGTTATTATCAAGTACGAAAATATTCTACGTATTTTAAATTTTGTTGAATTTCATTATAATTTCGTTAAATTAACAAAAGCATAGCCAATTCGAAAACTTTTAGTATCATCTCGTCATCAAGAGTTATCTTTTTCTATGTAATGGATATTCTTTATAAGGAGAAAATATTCGTAGTTAAATATAATACTTCAGTTAAATCGGAAAAGTAATAATGATTAATGCTATAATGAAATTAATCCATTATTTTTATTATGGAGAAAGTATTTTTTTAATTATTGTATTGTCATCATTTTAGGTTGATATAAAAAAAAAAACAAAACAGAAAATTTTCTTTTATATTATAAAACAAATAAGAAACCGTCTACTTTTTACATGTTCATTTAAAGATTTTGTAAAATGAAGATCGAAAAATTGTAAGAGATATGGGAAATAACTATCTAATAAGGGAAATTATCGAAATCGAAAAAAATATCATGTCGGCTAAACGCATAACCAACGTTAACAATTTCCATTGAGCAACAGCGTCACCGTCGCTCACGTTCACGCCCGCGCTCACGCTCACGCTCAAGCTCACGCTCACGCTCGCGCTCACGCTCTCACCACCCATAAGGCCTCAGTAAGAATTTACCAAAGCGTGAAAAAGAAGAGCTTTAGGATATCACAGTTTGAGGATATCACGGTTGCGTTTTATCAAACGTGTGTCAGATTTCACGCATGCGCGCTCTCTTTATAAGTGCGACGACTCTTCCGAAAGCCGCGGCTTAATTAAAACGCTCCTTCGCGCCACTTAATTGCATAAAAATCCGGCCATACCTTCGCGCCCTTTTATTACGCCGGCGCGCTTTTCAAATATTCGAACGCCCCTTCTCGCTCCCTCTCGCCGTTTGAGTGGTGCCGCTTTTTTCGTCGTTGTGGAAAACGTTTTAATTTTCGAGTGGAAAATGTTTTTTGTTTTGTTGAACAATTTCATTTCGTGCTGTGAAAACTCTAATAAAAAAAATCGACACAAATATTTTTCGCTATCGATCTGATAATGATTTAATGAAATTCAACGATACCCGTATTCAACAATTCTATAATAAATTTATTTATGGATAAAAATCTTTCCTATTCATTTCAATTTCGAGCGATTCCCATCTAGCGTATTTCGAACATCTTTTTAATTTTATACGTTTCATCTTTTCTGATTTTTTCCTTACTTTCTTAAACATTATTTTTACCTATTCAGTGTTTTTTTTCAAGTGTGCAGTAGTGTTTATTTTTTTACATATTAATTAAGTATGGAAGGAAAATAAAATATTTGAATAGTCATCAGCAATACTCATACGAAATATGTAATAATTTTCAAACTGAAAACTATATTAATAAATGAAGTTTTTTTTATTGCGTGATTGAATTTGAACATGATCGATCTACGTTTTTTATTGTTGTTATTTTTAATATTGAATCTTTTCGGATTTATAGGAAGCAATACAATGTATAAAAAATTCTCGATGAAAATATGAAATCAAAATGTCAAAACAATCATATTTCGAATGAATATGAATTTTTTTCTTTATATCGAGCATTCAAGAGTTTCTTTATTTAATTCAATCGACTCCTTTTTATTTATTTTCCTCGAATAAGAAAAACTAACAGCGTCTACATAAGACATTCGACCTTTGTAAAGCCATTCATCTCCCCGTTTTTCACGAAACATAACACTTTTTTTTCACCACCCAAATCACACGGGAAGTATCCCGATAAATTGTTTGTTTACAGCCCAAAGGGCCTATATAGGCGAAAATACGATATAATATATAATATGATGGCGTCTCTGCGCAACGGTTCCCGATGAAAAGTTTCTAATTGAATTAACTTTCTTTTGTGGAGAAAAGCCAAAAGCGAACCTTTTGACCTTTGACTAATTATACCTCCGGACGAATGCGGCGCTAGATCGATAGTTTCAATGGAAAAAATAAAGCCTTTCCGTTCCAAAGTTGTCTGCGCTTTTTATTGCGAGTCTCTCTCTAGTCGGATTTAATTAAGGGTTTGGATTTTTTTATGTGTGTGTCAAAATTTTTTTTATGAATCATTTTCGAGCGTGTTTCATTTCGGCGATTGAAAATTTATATATTCTGATTTATTTTATTTCTAAATATTTCATTACGTTTAGTTTCTACTAAGTTTTAATACTTGTTGTTTAAATAAAATATGTTAATTTTAATAATGATTTTTAATTTAATTTTAAAATTATGTTTTGTATTATACTAGAGAAAGTAAATTAGAAAAAATCGAATCAAATCATTAAAAAAAAAAAAAAAATAACAGTTACTCTTCTACTTCCGATTTCAATAGTTATAATTTTGTATTATCGTGTTTTATTATAATAACTAAAATAAGGATTTATTGAATGATGTTTTTAACCTAGAAGATGACGTGAATAAATCGAATAAGATAGTTATTGAACATTGGACATTGAAATTATAAAAGTGCTCATTAGTAGTACATAATCGTATCGAAGAATTTAAAATTATCTATAAATACTTATAGTTTATCAAAAAATAAACAATACTGTGCTATTAATAATTTGCAATAATCTATAGTTTAATACAATACAGACGTATTATATAAAGCTACAAATAATATTGTACGTTCCCTCTCACATTCTATTTTATATGATACAAATAATAAAATTATACTCACATCTGTGTAATTCGAGTGCGCTGAATTAAAGCACGTAATGTTTTTTCAGCCGCTGAAATAAAAACATACACACAATAAACGTAGGTGGAAAAATGGCCAGACGCAGCAGCGCTGGGACACGTACAAGAAAGAGTGGATCAACGTACACGTTTGAGGAGTCTAGAATCAAAATTCACAATTTTCATGGGTCAATATTGGGTTTTATATATTTTTGTGTTCAACAACTTGCAAAACAAAAATATTCTAGTGTCTTTTACACTAGAATATTTTTGTTTAGTGTAATATTTTTGTTTTTGTTTTGTTTAGTTGTAATACCTTTTGTATTAGTGCCGTCTGAAAAAAATAGCATATAATGAAATTCACAAATAATACGCGCATATCACATTTTTAAATTATTTTATTTTGACAATGAAGATAATTATCCATTCATTGATTCAAATGATTTTTTTTAAATATTTTATAAATAAAATTTATTAAATATATGAACTTACGTTTTTGATACTAATTTTATATTACAAACGAAACAATACATATTTCATTAATACGTAAATTTTTTTTATTAAATAAAATTTCTTATAAAAATTTTGTATTGATGGAAAATTTATTGCAAAATCCGTTCAATTGGAGGTAGCGAGTTTTAATTCTATGTCCCGTACATACAAACGAGGACGTCGTATATGTTGTGCCACGTTTTCAGGGAAAAATGTCTGAATTGTGCCCGAGGGGCTTCAGCAGGATCTGAAACCATGGGCCAGGTGAACACTTAAAATCGACGTTTGCACTAGTCTGTGAGAAGACGTGTTGATTTGCAGAAAAAAGTGGTATATGCCTTGTGGACTTATTCCCTATATATATTCATGGATTTCTGTGTGTCTGTCTGTTCGAATGACGTTCGCGATTATGGTCTTTATGCGTATACAGTTAACTTCTATAATATGATGCTTATTACTTACTGTAAATATTAAAAATTCAAATAGTACACATTTCGGGTTCACACAATCGGGTTTTCGCATTTTATCGCAACATAGCAACAACAGTTTTTTTTATTCGATTTGTTATTTCACTATAATGTTGCAACAAGAATTTTTGTTCGGTCACGATCTTTTCGAGTGAACGCGACCGGTGATATAAAAAATATCTTCCGATAAACATGATTATTATTGCATTATCGTTTATGGTGAAATAGTAGCATTTAGTTGGTTGAAATTTTTTTGAAAAACTGTATATGTCGTAAATAAATTTGCGCATCCTGCGCATTTTTTCCATGTCGTGAATATGTTTGCATACTTTTTACTATGTAATTATCTTAAGCTGACCGGGACCAGGTCTTATCATCGTGGTGAGATCATCCAAACGATTTTCTCAAATTTCGATGCCTTTTTTCCTTGTATTGCATCATTCTGGTCTCGATGATGCAATCTCTCCCAACCCTTTGACGAAATGTGACAATCAGGATCGGCCTCAAGACTTCTATGGCGAAGGTATCGGACCTTCAGCCCTTTGTCTACCATTATGTAGCTCAAAAAAATAATTAAAAAAGTGCTTAAATCTTAGCTTGCTCTTTATCAGTTGAAAAATCATTTGGATACACATTTTATTTTTATTTTAACTTCGGAATGAAAAGTTAAAAAAAATTTGATTAGTCAAAGATTTGTCGAAAAAGTAAATAAAAATAAATTAAATCAAAATTTAACTCAATTGAGATTCGTTTGTGAGACGAATTATTCATCGCAAGGGTCAGATTGGGCACATTAATTCAATATGTGTAGTTATAATTGAGTTTGTGGCAATTACGCATATCTGAATATTTATAAGATCGATCGTAAAGACAAATAAGTAATTTCGTTTTTTCGCAAATCGATTCGATACAATTGCTATCTTCAAAAATAACACGATATTTTTTACGCGAGAATAATTTATAAGGTCACATACAATTTTTTTATGAGTGTGCGCAAAAGATTCGTCCAAAAGATTCAAAAAAGGGCAAAGTTAATTACAACTTCTTAAGTGGTATACGAGAGAAAAAAGCGATTCGCTCATCAAATAACTTTTTTCATATTGTCCTCTTATGACCGCGGCTTTAGTACATTGATTCAATTAAAACTTTTCTGCTTACGTAAACATCGACCGAAAAAAACATATTCCCACGCACGCGAAAAACAATTATTTATAAACGGACATTAAAAGCTTGCCCTTACCCAAAGCTTCATTTGTTACATGTAAGTAAAAAGTTTCAAGTTCATTGAAAAGGTTCGAACTTTGAAAATTGTTAAATCAGCTAGACTAAATATAGTCAACGGTGTGGTTAGAGAGGAATACAAAAATCGGAGTTTTTTTGTTCTGAAGTAATTATGGAATATCTTATTATATACGCTGAAGTGAAGTGACATGAAACATGATCAATAGACGATTCTGATTCTATATCATAGAGATAATTTGGAAAGTTTGAGTTTTTTGGAACTAACATTTAAGAAAAATGTCCATTGTTTTAACGGAATCGAAAATATTTCAAACTGCAATAAACTTTGTATATAGTGACAATCTAATTAAATTAATATCACAGAATATGTATATTGGCGATAGAGCAGCAGAAACTATTTAACAATTGTACGTTATATTAAACGGTGTAAGTATGCGAAAATTCCAGGGGCGGCGCGTCAAATAGCGCTCGAAAAACACAATTAGCCCGGCGGGCCCGTTGCGCAGTCGAGCGCTGCAGTTTTATAATTAAAACGACATTATTGCAGACACACCTGCGAACGTACAGCTGCAACTGCACTCTCGACACATGCATGCACTCTAATGTTAATATATATGGGCCTGAAATTGGCCCTCAAATTGAGCTTTTCCTAAATTCTATACCTATAATTCAGTCTGATTGAGCTAGTTATTTCTGAAGTTTTTCGATGAAAATTCGATTTTTTTTGCATATCACAGATTATAAATTTATATAAAATTAATTAATTATTATTATTTTTTTAATTTATTAATAAATTTTGTTATGTTATAGTAATGGATTTTAGAGAAGATATTGCTCGGAGGTCAAGAATGTGAGATTCTTCCGGTCGCATTTTAAGGGCCAATTTACCCTTTTCGTTAATTTCGCGTTGTGCACTCCTAGTCGGAGAGTTATTGTGACAGCGCGCGTCGATTTCGAAAACGGACGAAATTTAATTAAGCCAAAATTTACGGTGCGACGAAATTCGATGAGGAAACTGTCACGGCGTCTGTTGGCCAACGGTATGAAGCAAGACGACAAGGGATTACAGAAACAATTGGAGAATAGATCATTTGTTAGAGTTGAACATTTACTTGAATTCCTAAATCTTCTATACTATTTTGTGTATGAAAGGTTCTTTGTGTGTGTGTTACGCAAAATTTTTGGAATCGTATTTTCTATGAAAATTCATATTTTTTTTAAATTTATTAGCGTTTCTTGTCTTCTTTTGTTCGTATTAATAAAATAAATTGTTGACATGACAATCAATCTGTCTTACGATATAGAGATATGTAAAGGTGGAAAATAATTTAAAAAAAATCCCACAAATCTCCAATCTCCTAGTTATCCCTGAGTCGGAAGAGCTAAAAATTTCAAAGTTTTTAAAGAGCCGCAAATTTTTTTTCAAAGTAAAAACCAGTACATATTTTTAAAAAATTCATAGGGGGGGGGGTAGGGATTGAATTTTCCTGCATCAATTTTTTTTAGCTATACGTTCATTATTGAGTTTTTGGAGATAGCGTTTCGGGGGGAGGAGGGGGGGTTACGCTAAATGTATAAATACTGACCAAATAAGCATTCTGTTCTCAAATTCATTTACCTCATCGTCGAATTCAGTCTCAGCGTCTTCCATAGCAGCACTGAGTGGACGTCCCCTCAAAGTCCTACCTCCGCGCGAGTCAAAAAGCGACTCTTCAGCGATGACCTTTTCAGCACGACGCCTGGCCCCGTTCAGGTCCTCGTCGGCAAAAGCACGGCCATACCTGTCCTCGATGTCCCTGGCCGCGGACATGACAGGGGCCGCATCGGAGGGCTCCGGCCTCCCGGAGGTCTTGCGGTCGAGCCTGTCCAGGGCCGGCTTGTAGTAGCTCTCGCCCATGTTGTAGTTGCAGTCGTAGACGCGAGTGCGCCTGCTTCTGACACCCGAACGGCCGGCCATCTTTCAAATCTGGCGGAAGAACAGCAGAAATGGAAGCGTTGAGATCGGAGCGGCCATCTTGGCGCTTCGAATGTGCGGGGTTCGCGGATTGGTCTTTTCGCTGTGCGCACGGCAAAAAAACCGATCCTTTCGGTGGATGTTATTGACATTCGCAAATATGCAACATATTATATAAGAAAAATCGCATCATGCTCATATTCTAAGTATATAAATCACAATATATATATAAGCGCAACAATTTCATATTATATCGACCGAAGAACGTGATCTAAATTTTGGTTGATTCTGAAACTCTGCAAAACTAAATGAGTCATTATTTTTTTAAATGGTTTTGAACTACCTTCAGTTTATTAATAGTTCTTGATAAACGTTTTTAGATTAAATGTTAATTTGAAGAAACCATACCGTCATAAAAAAATCGAGATTCTATAAAATTTTAGTTGAAAATTCATTTTTTAGAGGTCTGTAAACATTTAAGAACCGTTAATGAATTGAAGATTGAAAAATAAACATTCGTGTCATTTTCGCGCAGCGGAATCAAAACATATCAAAAATATTAGTAAATATGTCCACTTGTGAAATTAAATTGATTCAATAGTAGAAATTATAAAAGAGTCAATATTATAATTGATAATCAGTGGAATATCAGAATTATCACATTTATGATAACATTGTTTATAACAATATTATCTTTTGATAACAAAAATTATCGTAAACGTAGGAAAAAAGCATGAATTTTTTTTTATTTATTTTTGTTTCGCATTAAAACCCATAGAAACTTAACTTTTGTGCAAAAAATCTATTGTATCGATGATAAAAACAAATTTGTAAGCACATCGAAATTATTTAATATATTATAATTAATCATATTTTCGACAACAAGTAGATTTCCCACAATAGCCATGTGCAAAAATGGCTGAAATTTGACTCAACCACCAACAATCTTGACGACAAACTTTGCATCAAAATTCATGATATTGACGATATAACAACATTGTGTTCACATAAAGATTATGTAACGAAATCAACCATATCTCTGAAAACGGGCAGAAGTCCCGAAGCGGCCATGTGCAAAAAATGGCCGAAATTCACCCCGAACAACCATCATCTCGATCCGTGCAAACGGGATTTCAATTACGTTTCCAGATTACGCAACGCGGAACGGGAACGGCGCGGCGGCCATTTGCGACGAAATGGCGGTTTGCTCGGAAAATTCGCGGCGAAAATGGCCGCCCGCCCGAACAATTCGTTCAGCCCGATCTAAATGCGGCTGTGAAATCAAGACATTGTGTTTCGGCCGGCATGGGCACAACATTCGCCCGAAAATAAACAGTTGCATTTATAAATAGCGGCCATCTTGAGTCCGCGCGGCGCGCAAACCGGCCATCTTGAAAAATTCCCGCGCCGAAAATTGCACTTCTAGAATATCGCCCGGTCTAAAATCGGATGTGGAATTATCATTCATAGTTTTCGCGGGCTAGCGAACGAGCCAAAATGATTTCGTTTTATTTTATTTTTTTGCGTAATGGCGTTGATTTATATGCGTGACGTTTCTTAGGGCTATAAATACGTTTTTCTTTCAAAATCTTCAGGTTTTGATGCCAATCGATGTTTGGAAATTGGGTTTGAGCTAAATTAAATTTGATGCAGGTATCTGATTAAAAAGATTTGATCTGTTCAAAATAAATTTCATCTGATATTGAAATTTTGTATATAAACTTTAACAGTTTTTTAATAAAAAAAAAAAATTTTTACTAATCGATGAAGTTATCGTTCATTATGAACGTATAAACTTAATTTTATTGAGTAATAAAAAAATATATTAGTCTGAAAATAAAAATTGATTATAAAAATTAATTTTTTTTTTATTGAGTTATGTGAAATATCGATGTAACAAAAATTTGAGTTATATTAAAAAAAACTGAAATAATTACATTATTTACTCTCAATTTATAGATTGATATATTTTTATTTCGCTAAAACTAACCAAACATTTTAACAAGCCAAATAAAAAAAGAACATTAAAACCTTCATGCCCCGTCGATAAACAAACATCCGAAGATTCTAAAACCTCACAATCAAATATTAAATAAGTCTATTAGACAATTCCGACATTCTAATACATTCGAGTTCCGTCAGCGAACAGACCAGCGGACCCGTCAGTAAATAAAGGGTTAAAAAATATAAACACACGAGTGAGAAGAGAGTTTTTTTTGGTCGAGGAACCCGAAGAAAACGAGGAAACGAGCACACGCATCGTTATAAATAGAGCACCGTATTTATAGATAGTAAAATAAATGGGCCACGATGCGATTGTGATCTGTGAACTTGCGAATGTCTAAAATTAGCAGGACAATTGCTAAAATTTTAGAAAATAGTCGATTCGATAATAATACCGTTGTTGCTGCGAAGAAAGGAAAGCGTCGAATTCGAAATCGCTGAAATTTGGAAGCAGTTTTCTTTATCGATTTTCCTTTTGTTGGATCAATAGTTCCGAAAAAATTCAGTTCAAGTTCCAAAAACCGTTCAGAATTCTACTCATATCATGTTTGTTCCAAATTATACGCATATTTTTTTGATATGTTGTTTATTCTGAAATTATTCTAATATGATGAAATCGAAACTCAAAAAAACCATTGTTTTACATCTTTTGAAAAAATTGCGTTTGGAAAAGACAGCTTTTAGAAAATATTTGGAATTTTAGCAGAATTTTTATTTTCTTGCTGCGCAGGAGTTCAAAGAGCAATATGTTTACGAAACTTGCCAATAAAAAAACATTATTGTGTATTTATAACGTATTTACGTTTACGAAAATATTCACGAAGCTCATACACTGAAATGATCGGTTTCCACGAAATTCCGCTGAAATATTTTCGATCGGGATGAAAGATTTTCGGAAGTGTATTCGTTAAGTGTTATAAAAATAATATGTGATTTATATTTAAACAACTTGTGATTTCTTATGCAAATAATCATGTTTAATTTCCAAAAACTTTGTAAATTAATCTGGTTGTTATAATAAAATAAAATAGAATTTTATCATTTGAACGTCTTTCGTCCAACTTTATCTGTATTTAAAACTTGAAATGGGTATTATCCTTTAAAAATATATATTTTAAAGATTTATTTTTAATTTTGATAAAAATATTTAGGATATAAAGAAAATAAATACTGACTGTTACGTAATAAAAAATAATTTATACTAAAATTTTGCCTAAAATAAATAAAGGAAGTTTGTGCGAAAATATTTTGATAATTGTTAATTGATAACAGTATATTTTTATATCATTTATTTATATACCCCAAAAAAATTATGTTTATGTTTAAAAAAAATAAACATTTTCTTCTCGAAAAGTCAACAATTTTCTTATTAAGAATGTTCGATAAAAATAGATCAAGAACTCAAAAATCTTAATTCACTTTTCAGTTCATTTCGAAATGTAATACATATTTAATAAAAAAATCAATTATCGTTATTTTTTTACTCTGATATCAGTACTGAATTTTATGGTTTAAATGTTACAAAAAAGAGAGGATTTATACAAATCGAATCAAGAAAAAAATTACTTTTAATCAATCAACGAAAGTAATTGTGAAAATAAAGTAAGTTATATATAATTGAAAAAAGATGGTTATTTTTTTTTTTTTTGAAAAAAATTGAGTAAACACAAAAACGAATTTTATTAGTTAATAATACAAAATTTAAAAAATTCGCCCCCGGCAAATTCGATTTTAATCGCACGCTGCATTTCGCCAAACCGCACTCATAATTGGCCCAGTCGTTACATAACAAACGGAACAGGTCACATTTCAAACCAGGGCCGGCGCGCGCAATGAAACTTCACAAACAACCCCCCCGAACTCGATTCGCGCAAAAACCGTCAAATCCGCCCAACGGAAAAATCAAAAATCAAAAGGGACGAATCGGGAAAAGCGCACCACGCTCCGGGCCCGTCTAAAAATATCCGCGGAAACATGTGATCCGACACCGCGCCACATTTGTCGCCATTTGTCAGACTCACCTGGGTCGGCGTGTGGAGCGATCGGCGACGGGAGGCGGACTGGGCGGCCGGGCCAAAGCCGCGCCCGGCCATCTTATTTTTAGACGGCCATCTTGGAAACGGGAGCCCTTACGTCTCTGACCTTTACCTATTTGCGGTGCAGTTCGCAAACGCGGAAATTCGCGCGAAACTTCCGATTCGGAACGAGATTCGCGGCGGGAAATGTCGGATCGATGGTTGGTTTGATGTGTTGATGAAACTATTGTTCCTACCGCGTTCTCCCTGAAATAAGACCTCCGAAAATAAGCCCTACTGTAATTTTAAGAATTTTTTCAATCCTGTCCCGTATTTTTGCCTTGATTCTACAATTGCTTGTTTTAGAAATATTGATAAACTATTATATTATATAGGCCCGATTTTAATAACATCGGCTGTAGTTTTTTTAAGAAACGGAAAACGATAAAATGTGAAAACCCAAAATATGTACCCGATTTGAATATTTAATATTCAATTAATAAAATCAAAATAGTTCATTTTTTATTTGTTTGTGACATCATCATCATCATCATCATCATCATCATAAAAAAAAAGTCGCGAGCGTCATCGGACAGACAGACAGACAGACGGACGGACGGACAGACAGACGGACGGACAGACACACACACATAGAACTCTGCTATTATATATAGGGGATAGAGGATTAACCAAAGAAAAAAAAAGACTTTTGGTATAAATTAAGTAAATTGATTGTTTTAGTGATACAATTTGATTGAGTAAAACATTTGGGAAAAAATTTTGATCTGCGGCGCCTTTTTGGCTTGTTTAACATGGTTCTAAGACATTTATATATTTCTTTAACAATATTAATCAAGTAAAAAATTTAGAATGCGCAAAACATTCTTTTTATATACGGCATTTGTTTACGGACCGTCCCGTTTTGGGTTCTGGGAAATATGGTTTCCCTAATTATACCGTGTTCTCCCTAAAATAAGATCTGCTCCGAAAATAAGCCCTATTGTGATTTTATGATTTTTTTCAATCCTATCCCATAAATAAGTCCTATCCCGAAAATAAGACCTCGGGAGGAAATGTCCGACAATATGGTACTTGTGACTGGTTATCACAGTGGTTCTGATTCGGTGCTCTGTACATCAAATTAAGATTTTGTACAAATATATATTTTTTAATTTGATTTCTTTGGCTATATGGTAATTTAATCTACCGAATTTTTGATAAAACTATTTGCATATTTTTGTTCGATTTCTGACCCTGTAATTTTGTCATTAATTAAAACATTGTATTTTATTAAAAAAAAAAGCGTTTGAACTTTTTGTTTATGAGCAAAACCATTGTTGAATGAGATATCACATGTACCTAGGAGGAACACAAATTGTCGTATGCACGAACTTTCTTTTTCCCGAAAATAAGTCCTACCTGAAAATAAGACCTAGCACAATTTCTGGGTACAAAATTGATATAAGACCGGGTCTTATTTCCGGGAGAACACGGTACCTGCTCTCTCAATATAATGAGAGAACAGGTGTTGATATTTTGAGTTGATTCTGTTTCGTTTGAAAATGTTGAGTAGTTGAATCGTAGGTTTGAATTTGAATGTTATGATTAGTGGTCCCCGAGAAGTGAAAATTCTTGATTCGACGTTTTCAAATTTTTTCGAGATTCACTCCGTTTTCAAGTTTTTCACTCCAAACCGAAAATTTTTCATTTAAAATTAAACATTCTTCATTTTATATAAAAAATTTTCCATTCCAAATCTTCGTCGATTCAAGGACGATCCGTCATTTATTGAAAAAATTTTTTCTCCATTATCATTCGCATTTGCAGTTCCGGTAAGCGATTTTTAAACTTTTATGAAGAGTTGTTATAAAATATAGAAAGTTGCAAAACTCAAAAAATTTTATCATTCCAAATGCGATCAAATTATAAAATTGTACAATATTCTTTTGATAAATATATTACCATCTAGAAGATATTTGTAAAACTATTTATTTTAACTTTGGTTTGAAAATATAGATGTCCCTCAAAACAGGTATTCTTAGAGTTTTCAGCGGAAAACAATAAATTTTTTAAGTTATTAGCAGTGAAAAAATTATCGCGTTTTTTTTCGGTTTTGAAAAAATCTGGACTATCTTTACATAAAATTTTTGCAAATATTGGTTATGTCTATCACCTAATAAGGTCATCGATAGATCGTAGTAATTGAATGGCACAATAGATTTGAAAAAAATCATCATTTTGGCACTGATTTATAATTTAATTTGTCGTTGAATATTCTCTACTGTCTAAATTTAACATTATTGGGGCCCGGAGCAAAGCTGACACTAGAGCTCCCAAATATTCATCGAATTCAACCATTCGAAAAATGAATATCAAATGAGGATGTATTCGAATATTCGGATGTATTCGTCAATTTTTTTTTTTTAATTTTCATAAAAAAAAATTAATTATTAATAACGTGTATTTTGATACTCAAATTATTTTTACTAAATATAATATTTCAAATATTGTTGTCTGATTTTGTATATATATATTTTTAATGATAAAGCAGCGATGTAAATAATCAATGAAAAACCAAGTACTGAGAATTTCCCCTAAAATTACATCTAGTATATTGTCAGTAGTGCAGGTAGTAGCGAACTTTCTAAAAAAGGCGTAAATGTTCAGTGTTATAATTAAATTAAATTATATTATATTATATTATCTCTTGCAGTTTTTGGTTAGAATTCTGGATAACTATAAAAGTTAAATGTTCTCTATAATTATTTTCGATTTCGGAAAAATTAGTAGACTCACTATTTTTGTATCGACAAAATAATATCGAAATAGGGCAGGATACTTTCTGTATTCTATATTTAAATTTTCGGGGAATTTATTTATTTCACGTTCCACGCGATAAAATGAAAAAAAACATGATATAATAATGTAAAAATTTGTTTTAACGTGACAAATCATATGTTGTGAATGTTAATCGAATATAAAATATTCAATTAGCCTGTTTATTTATTTTATTTTAATGAGCTTAAGAGATTCAATAACAAAAAAATAAAACAAACCAGCAGATTTGAATTCATACATCTTTATTGTGAACAACTAAGATTCGAAATTCATTTACATAACACAGTACATGGAAACAAGATAAATAATAATAAAAAAAAATATAAATAACAAACATATCCAAGATAAATCAAAATCGTTTACAGTCAGTACAAATGAAGATGATTCAAATATTTACATATATGTCCTTTTGATTAAGGATTTTTGTCGACTTTTACGACCAATGTTATTGCACGATGAAAATTTGAGACCTTTTAAAAGTTTTCTAGAGTACTTTTTTCAAACCTATCAGAACTTTTGATGGTGACTGAAAAGGCTTTTTCTTGTATTGGATATTATATCATAAGATGGCGATGACAACGATGATAATGATACATCTTAAAAATTACAAATAATATTCATATCATGATTATTATGCGTGCGTTTCCGTGAATGCTTTCAGATTAGTCATTTTGATTCATCTAAATTTTTACTGACTGTAAAATTCATTCCGGAAGGGCATCAATCATATATAGAAGAAAAAACGATCCCGTCGCATAAAACTAATTCATAAAAATATACGTTCATATTCAATTAATGAGCGACTTTTAAATATATGTAAAATTTATTAGTTTTAAAACTAAAAAGTAACTAAAAACGTCACAAAAATATTTTATTTGGCATAAATTTTCATTTTGAAGTATCACATTTAGTCAATACATATAGGTTTTTTTTTAGCACTTAATCATATTAACGGCCCTTTGGAATCACATCGATACGGTAAAACACATGTAAAGCTTAGATTTTTTTTCAATAATGAACGCCGATGAGAATTGAACATGATTAGCACATTTTATAATCTTTTTATTTTGCGCAACGTTTTTGTGATTGCGTTTTCCATTAAAAATGCAAAGATACGTCAACTGACATATTTGACAGATGACTTACACCAATAGAGGGAAAAATACACTGACAGATGAGGTTAAAGTTCACAAAAACAATCTTGCGTTTTTTGTGCAATTTAAACAACATTTGATATCCGTACTAAAGAGTTTTTTTTTAACTGACAAATCCTGATCTCCATCTTTTAGAATGAGCTCTTTTATAATTCACAAATCCGGTAATTTATGGTCCTTAATGTTCTTTTTAACCACACTGTAACACTCTGGTATCAGTAATTTGAGTCTTTCTTAGCCTTCATGGGTATATAACATCAATAAAAGGGGACGGCTCACTGTCATATGACGTTGAATTTCACAAAAACGACAAATTCTTGCGTTTTTCACGGAAAACGCGATTACACAAACGTCGCGTAACATATGCAGTAATACATTTATACTATGGAAACAGTGATAACAGATATTTTACTACATTTTTTAAAATACAGAACATCCATAACAGTTATATATTTTAAATGTTTTGACTTTGGAAACACAGTTTGATGTGAATTTCACAGAAATGGTATTTGCGAGGGGTTTGGGTTTGAGGGTACTACGAATATGTAATTTTTGCCTATAACATAGATTATTTAAAACTATTTACTTATGAGTATATTGGGATGCATTTTGAAAAATGTTTTTCATGCGATTTTCGAATCGTTCTGGCCGTGCTTTTTATAATTTTTCAGTATATTCGTAATATAAAATATTTTTACGGATGTGCACAAAATTTATATAAATTTACAGGCCATTTTGTTATTACCCTGTGATGTTCTTCAAATAATTGAAAATTGTTACATCGATGAAAAAATTATTTTTCAACAAATATATGTATATTTATATGATTATGTTAAAACAGTTAATACATATTATATTTTATATGCGAAAAAATCGAGAATATTAATTTTATGAATATCACATGAATATGGGATGAAGTATTACATATATTTTTTAATTCAGATATTTTAGGCCATTAAAAATGTAAACCAAATAAAATTGGTTTTTTTTCCACATTTTGACGATGTTCATATAATATATTAAATGAAAATAGTGTTCGAAGCTCATGATTTTGTACGGCATTATATGTTCTTTCCGATAACAAAATATATCGATCCATTCAAGTGAAAAATCGTTTAAATATAATACATAAAAGGTCCGGTACGTATATTTTGAAAATTTGTGGATTAAGCAGCGTTGTCACTTTTGAAAAATATAGATTGTGGGTTTTCGATCATATCGAATTTGAATCAACATAAAAATTTAAGTTGTTTTAAACATACTTTTCGAATAGAATAAATATAATTTTTTTTGGTCTTGGAGATAAAGAGATAGAATACAAAAATAGTTGTATTTAAAGATACAATAGACTAATAGGAATGACGATATTTTAAATATATGTTTCTAGATGCAAAATAGGCATATATACTAGTGGCTCTTGAAAATTTTATTCATATTTCAATACAGAATATGTTTTTTTGATTTAGCAATAAAAAAAATTGAACGTAAAATCAACTCAAATATCATTATCATTTATTTATTGATCCGAAACTGTTTGGAAGTGGTAGCTAATAATTTTTAAACATTAAGTAACATTTCCTTTATCACTGCGTATGATAAAGAAATATGCCAACGTTTCTGAAATTATAAAAAAAACATTTCTTTGGTAAAATAAAGCTGATTACATATAAAAATGATGTAAAAACAACGATTCATAGTTTAAAGTGCATCTTTATGTAGTTTTTGAGATTCATATAAAGGTTCTGTAATTTGTAATTTTCAAATTCTTTAATGCCAAAATTTTCCATATCATTATGATAAGGAAATATATTAAAATTTCTGACGCTATAAAATATTCCATTTAGTAACAGTTGATGATGATGCAATAACAATGATTCAAAGTTTGAAGCACATTTTTGAATCAAATAAAATTAATAGTATTTTTGAGATTCATATAAAGGTTCTGCATTATTAAATTATGAAAAAATACAACTATAAATAAAGGCTGATAAGTGATAATTGATAGCTGATTTTAATCGAACAAGAACCACTAGTGTACGCACATATTGCACACGTGTTAAGATCAATCTTTGCCATTTTGGCCGTACGCTAATTCCATCACTATAATTGAAAAAACATTTTCATTAGATCTTTACAACGTTGCACATTCAATATTGGTTCATGAAAACGTCCATCAATTACAATGTTACACAAATGTCTTAAATTTGGGAAACAAACTAAATAATCTCCGATGATGTATTTTGAGAATTAAAAAAAAAACAACCTCAAAATCAGATAATCGTTAAAATAAAAAGACGATTTCTTACAAAGAAATATGGCAGGATAGAAAACAACAGATCCTTAAAGTATAGTAGAGCTTCGATTATCCGGACTCATAAAAAATGGCGGATTTTACGATTTTTGTTCGTAACAACATCATACTTACTCAACCTCAAAGTTAAAACCTGAAATGAATTTTACAATACAAATCATTTTGTTCAGTTTTTTAATTAATTATTTCAAAATACTTAACGATGTTTGCGCGTTCATAATCTCAATTTTAGAGATTTAGAATGGGTACCAATAAAATTTATTATAAAAAAGAAACAAACAAACAAACAAGCCCAGTCATAGTTTTTTTTGCCAAGTAAATGATGAGGATTGATTCGATAAAAAATAAAAATAAAAACAACTTATTATATTAGAAATAAAACTCAGAGATTGCAACTTGAAAGTTGTACTGCTATTGCGCAATGATACAGATTCTGTTACTTGATTCAGTAGACTTTTTAATTTCAAACTCGATTACTGACCTCTATAAAGTTATTCTCAACAGTGGTTATTTATTATTAAATTCACCCATATCATTCAAAAAATTCAATCATCAAAAGACAATTTCTGAGACGTCGTTTCAATCTAATAAGCCAAAAAAAAATCCTGTCTCGATCGTCCGGATTTTTCGCCGTCCGGACCATCTCGATCCCGTCCAGTCCGGACAACCGAGGCTCCACTGCACAAAAAAAGTTGAAACATTCGTTTGCACACCGACCAACGCGCGCCACCTACGCACTCGCATCCTAAAACGAAATAAATAACCAAACATCGTTTCTTTCCGCGTCCGTCCACGTACAACTACACGAGGAGCGCGCCTAGCACGCGTCATAGCAGCAATAGTCGTCGACGCAGTTGGCGCCGTCGTCGGCAGCCAGCGGGTTCTCGATGAGGCCCACCTTCCTGGACGCCAGCTCGACGCTGGTGGAGTGCCTGCCGCAGTGGCCATTGACGACGGAGGCCGTGGACAGCGGCAAGGACTTGCAGGACGCTTCCCTGAGCTTCCTGACCGACGGCGTGACCGGGTCCAGGGACAGCGCGTCTCCGGGACGGCCATTCGGCTGGCTGTCCTGGCTGACGGGCGTCGTGGACGAGGCGGTGCGGCCTCCGATGTCCGTCGGGGTCGACCTGTGGAGGCCGAGGGCTGTCAGCTCGTCCACTCGCCTGTTCGAGGCTAGGTTGTCGTGCATCGAGGCCGGTCTCGAGCATCTGATCGCTTTTGAGTTGAACGCCGGCAGGTGGATGTTTCTGGGTGCGTTGATTTTGTGTCGGCTTGCTGTGTTGTTGTTCGGATTGTGGAGAGTATCTGAAATTGTGTTGTTGTTAGTATGTAGGCCCGATGTTGATTACGTCGGATGTGAATTGCGAAATTATATATATATGTTATAGGCCGATTCTAGCTCAGGCCGATTCCAGCATCAAAAACTGCTAGTATCCGATATTATGCTTTATGACGTAGGACTTAACGCTCATATTTGAATCCGTGGGTACGCGTTTATGTGACGTTCTGGGCTTGAGCAGCGCTAAAAATCGTGCCATGTTCAGATTTTCAGTTTGACGTTTCGTACAATCGATGGTCACATGTGAAATTACTAACGATAACGAAAAAACGTAAGAAACATATTTTGATTAAGAAAAAATATAAGAAACAACGCATGTTTTGACTTTTAGAGAGTTGTCGAAGATCCACGGACACTGCGCATGCGCTCACCGACGCGACATCCAGAAACCAAAACGTCATAAGTGCATAGTTCATAATTCATGAGCCTTAAATCGTTGTACATAAAGCTCAATATGATAGATATGGGAGCTAGAATCGGCCGGTGCTAGAATCGGACTATAACATATATATAAAATTGTTAAGAAAAATAAACATTTATCAAAGCAGTGTGCATAATTTTTTGACTTATTGAATAAATAAATATAGCGAATTTATAATAAAGTTTAGTAATTAATACTAATTTCGTATTTGTAAATGAGTAAGCTATCAAATATAATTTTGTCAATGTAATGAGTAAACTCATGTATTAAAATGAATAAAAATAAAATTATTTGATGTACTGAGAAATTTCACATGTGAAATTATCAATACTTATTTCTGAAGATGTTCCATAATTAACAACAAATTATAAAATTTTTCCAAAATAAAATAAATTTCAATTCAATATTAACAATCTATATCAATGTATATTGAGAAATAGTACACATGAAAAATATCTACATCAAAACAAATAGATAATTTGTCAAAATAAACATCGTCCTGTAATAGATTTTGAAGAGTTAATATATCACAGAATATATGATTAAATTTTTTAACTTTGTGTAACAGAAAATGATGGATTACAAAATTATTACGATGATAATATGAACACCTGATAATAATAACGCGATGACAATCCAAAGTTCTACAAATATGTATGCTTTTTTTCATAAAAATCCAATGTAAACTAGTACATTGTGCAATATTCATCACGGGACGAATAATTAATAAGATGACATAAATATACTATCGACCACTAATCACGAATAGTACATAAGTGACATATGAAATCACAAAACACTGAACATGTAATTATTCAATGTAAGAGGAATATAAAGTAAAAAGGAACGATAAAGAACAAATAAGGATAATTTAACGAGAATTCCGATTAATATTTTTGTCTGAAATTTGTGGTAAAGCAATTATAGATATGAGTATGTTTTGCTAACTCGCTGTAGTAGAAGTTGGAACTTGTAAAGTGTTACTTGATGAAACAGCAGGTGAATTTAAAGCTGCGAAATGAAATAATCGATTAAGCACTGTAATAGACTTAATCATAATATAATAAAAATGAAAATACCAGTTGGAGTGCTGAGATCTGTATGTGGTGTCATGTTTTGTGATTGTGACTTCAACTTTTGTCGAACTTCACGTATTTTGAGCTGAAGAGCAGCTTTACTGGGAAATATATCCATGTGAGCTGCCTAAAAAATAAAATAAACGTCAATACACAAAAGAAGATAAAAAATAAATTAGAGAAATTCATACTTGAAATTGAGAAGTTGCTAGAGTGGACGGAAAGAATCCTTGCTCGGAAAACAATTGCGTTACGAGTTTTCGACGTTGCTCTAATATTTTACGATGATTAGCTTCTCCGCGACCACCTGCGCTACCAGATGGCGTGCACGGAGATGCGCCACCGGTTAAATCGTCACAAGAATCACCTGACAATATATGCTCGTTAAAAAAAAAAAATAACTATAATCTAGAACGTGAAAATTTACTACCTTTGTTGAACGAATCTAGATTAAAATCGGGTCCGAAAAAAGTAGTTCCGACCAATTTATTTGTGGCAGATTTGAGAGCTCCGTGTGGAGTGTGGCTAGACGTATGAGGTGTGTGCGAAGAAAGGGGAGTACTAGCCACACTGCCACAAGTGTTGTCCATTTGCCCTAACTGAATGCCTTCTTCTTCGTTCATAGCTATTAATTTTATTAAAACAAAATGATAATCAAAAACACAACTAATTATAATAAGACGTATAGTAAATTTAAATACCATTATGTCGTCCATGTTTTTTCCTTGAATATACTTGGGGATTGTTACTGGGGACTGCTATATTACTAGGGCTACAAGCGTTTGGCTTGAATTGTGGTAGTGTGCTGAATTTCAGATCGAAATTTACTGTTTCTAGCACTCTAAAACATGGCATGAAATTTTAACATAAGCCATTTTATGAACGCTTTCGACATAATATTAAAAAAAAGATCGAAACATACTTATCTCTTCCGTCCTCTGGTGTCTTCTTGAAAGTAGTCTTTTTCACAGACGGACTTATCAGATTATTTAATACGTTATCCGATCCAGGTTTGGGCGAAACGAAATTACTGAAGTTGCTTCCGTTTGAAGGTACAGTGGGAGATTTTACATTTTGTATAGCTATAGAAATTGAAGACGACGTAGTAGTTGATGAAAAGTTTGCTGAAGAAATGCAACTTCCATTAGATACGGCCAACGAGGAATTGGTAGGGGCTGTATCAGTCGAAGTGATAGCTGAAATTGTTAAGTGGCATTTAACAAATGGTATTAATTGAAAATAAGCAAATACAACATTTTATATATTTAAATTTTGTTATAAGTTTGATAAATTGAATGACATGACTAATCACGTGAGAACTCAAATGAATGAATGCTCATGTTTGTATTATAAAAATGTCCCTACAGATTCAATTGTGAAATGTATTATAATTTGAACAATACACATTTCGCAATACTAAACCACAACTTTTTAAATATATAATTACCCATACTCAATCTCCTTTGTAATGGTGCTTTTCCAAGTTGCGCCGGTGTCGGTGCAAGCGGAAACGGTTGTAAAGGTGTTGGCACAAATCCTTTATTAGAAATACCAACGTCTTCATTTTTAAATTGTTGGATAGATACAGGCGGAGCAGAGAAAGGTGCCGTTCTGGTTATCGGAGATAATGGTAAAGGCTCTTGCTTTACTTTCTCCAATTGTAGTTTAGGAGATGTCAATGAATACGAAAAAACTTTCGATGACTGAGCTTGAGACGTTGCATTTGCTGGATTTCCAACATCAGTCCTATTAAAGAAAAATAAATCTCTTTAGTTTTTAATGGCAATCAATAAAACAAATTTGAATATAAAAATACTGACGTAGAAATTTTAACTGACTGATTGGCTTGCGATACTATAACAGATTGACCAATCGATACAGGTACCTTGTCTGCACTGGTTTCTGAAATAAAGGAATTATGAAAAATAACATAGAACAGATACGAAATTGAAGAAATTTTTAATTCGTATTATTTTCACATTTTACCTGTACACACTGGTAAATATACATTTTGTAATTGAACGTACTGCAACGGATGAGTTACATTTTGACATTCAGTCGTAGAAGAACATGTATCATTAGAAGATACAGCTTGGGGTGTTGTTTTTATAAGTACATTTGCATATGGCGTGTTTTCAGATAAAAATAATGTTAAGGGACCTAAAAAAACATATCTTGTTATAATAAAATATAATACAAATGAAATTAATTGAAAACTATAGAAACATACCTGTTGGATTTCCTGTTGTAGTTCTGGGATTGACAAAAGTTACAACGGAATTTTTCAATGAAACAGACCCTACAGAACTATTAAGCTTTTGAGTATTTTTTCCGGCGTTTAAGGCAACAGGTTGAGAAGTCAATTTTATGTGAGTTCCAGTTGTTTTGACTGAATTCATGGTAGGCCATTGCCGACCATTTTCTGTTACGATATTTACAAAATTTACTAGCGAAGAATTTGGTAACTGAGTTAACGACGATGACGATGGCAGCGAAACCGGTTGCTGAGTTTGAGACATAGATTTGAAAGCACCACCAGTCGGATGAAAAGCTGACACGCCAGATGGACTAGATACAGTCAAACCAGTGCCTGAAATATTATCAGTTGAACTAACTCTGAAATATAAATAAAAATAAATTATTGTTCAAATTTCTTAAGAAATCACTTTTCTCATTATCAGATACAGAAATCTACATATTATTGTTACCTAGCTTTGATGGGTTTCGGTCTACGCGTGTGATCCGCTCCCGAGGAATTGTACATTTGAGAATCAGTCGAACAAGCAGACGATTCACAAACGACTGCACTATCGTCATTTTTATTTTTGCACGTTTCGCTGTTTTGAGACGAAACATTACCCACATCAGAATTTTGAGCATCGATATCATTGAATTTTTCTTCACATTTCAAATCAACATCTCCAGAGGTGGGTTGTGAATCTTCACAGATAACCTATGAAAATGAAAAAAATGTTACAAAATTGCCTATATTCTTTCAATTGAATTGAATATAATATGAAATTATTATACCATTTGTTCATCATCACTCAATGCATCTTGTGTTGCCGGAGGGGAGGAAACATTATTAGATCCAAGATTATATGAAGGAATAGATATTGTTATGTTTTCATTGTTTGAAACACTCGCCATGCTAACGTTTCGTTCAATGGGTGTTCTAGGACTCTGAAAATATTAATGAGGGATTTATTATATGATGAACAAATTAAATAAACCTAATTCGAAATTCAGCTCACTTGATTAGGATTATTAGTTGTTTCTCTTCCACTAGCTGATTTACGTCTATCTTTAGTACACCATTTCCACTCTGGATATATTCTGAAATGAGCCTCCTTGACCTTTAAAATTGAAAAAAAAAACCATTAAAAACAAGTAATCAAAACACAAGTTGTCGAAAAAAAAAAAAAACATACTTCACTAGCTAACTCGTGATATTGTTGTTTTTCAGTGGCAGGTAAAGCATACCAAAGTTCACCTAAAATTTTGCTTACTGTTCTATTATCCTGATTAGGATTACTGCGGTGTACTAATTGTCTGTGACGTTTTGAAAATATCATAAATGCATTCATTGGTCTTCTAATACGAGGATCCTTCTACAATATTTATTTTTAGTGAGTTTTAAAGTTAATACACGTAAAATAACACAAAAAATAATAATAAATTACTCTTCCAGTGGGAGGATCGGGTCCAGTAGGCGGTTGAGTATTATTAAGTGAAGACAAAGAAGCGCTTCTTCGTTTGTTGGAATTTGCTGCATGAGTGGTGTTCGAATTGATATCCGCCGTTACTAACGATTCCACGACTGTAGTCGGTGTTGGTAAAGGACTTTGGACTAAGTTATCAGTTTCGAAAACATCATCATCATCATCTAAAACAAATTAAATTTGAACACGAGTGTATTATTATTATCTTTTAATAAATCAAAATACAATACCTTGGCAATCGTCTTCTATTTTTATATGACAAGGAGACGATGTAGTTATGAGCGGAGGAGCTGATGGAGGAGGAGAAAGTTGAGAAGGTGGCGGCGAAGAAACAGACGATACACTTTCTTTCAATATAGGTACCAAACTATCCCAAGGAAAAACGTTTCTACCAGCTCTACTCACTATTAAATTTGAAAAAAATTACATAAAAGCCAGACATATGTAACAAAACAAACTTGCAAATGAACGATACATTACCGATTATAGTAGAATGTGGAGTAGTGGGTGTATGAGGATTTGACTGCGATGGCAACGGCAAAACTGGTAATAATTCACTAGGGTGAACAATAACAGCGCTTGTACTTATATTATTTACATTATGCTGAAACAAAAAAATTAAATCTGTGATAAAAAAAAATATGTAAGAAAACCACAGGAATAAAAATGTGTATATACCTGTTCAGTGTTATCGATAGTTCTGTGTCTAACAGTTAAAGAATCGTTGACATTTTTCAGATTAGCAGATTTATCCTGGAAAACAAACGGCTTATTACACATATAAAATAAATATTTATTTTTGCAGGCCAGAAATGTAGTATATAAACTTACCTGAAACGATTCTAACGGCTCTCCTTTGATTATGACATATTTTTTGTCATGAGAATTTTGTGGTATGAAATAGAGTGTGCGTTGAGAATACGATACTGAATCAATTGTTTGAACCGAAGAGAGAGATATATGTTGAGCAGGTAACGGTGATGGTTTTAGAATTCTCATTTCTTTAGAAACTTTCAAATCAGCCGTTGTATTGAAATCATTATTTATTTCACTATTCAAAGATCTATTTTTTTGTGGGTCAACAACACTGATTGGACTTAAATTGATTTTTCTTTGATTAACATCAGAGATGGAACCAGTGTTAAAGTTGTGTTGTCTTTCAATATTTTGTAAGCCACTGCGTAGATTAGATTCAAGCAACTTATCGTGAATTCCTATTGCACTATTCGTATGATTATAATCGTCAGATGTATTTTTTCTTAAAATAAACTCTTCGTTATTCCGTTGAGTAGTTGAGAGATCATTTATATTGTTTGTCGCTAAAATAACATCGTTACTCTCATCAGTAGTTTCTCTTTGTATATTATGAATATTATGCAAATTCTTTGTGTTGTGAATTTTAAATATTTGACTACTGATATTTTTAAGAGTAGAATTAGCAATTGTGTTTGAAGAACTTTGTGAAAGATTACTATTTTCAGATCTAATGTTCATTAAATTAGAAACTTCTCCATTTCTAGAATGAAGAGTGAGTTCAGTTTGTTGAAATCTCGAAGGATGATAATCATGGATTCCATTTCTCAGATCCATTCCAGAATTATCATTATCACAGTTAAGATTATCAGAATTAATTGCACGATTTTGGGAACATCTATGATATTCTACGCTATTTCGAGAATGTTCATCTTCTTTCTGAACACAATTGGAGTCAGAATTAGACGAAATATTCAAAGTCTGGTGCAAAATAAGAGAATTTTGAAGGCTTTCATTGGTCGACGCAGAATGAATCGAGGTGATTGGTCCAGATGGAAATGTAACAGCAATATGAGGTTGTTGAGTCATTGCTATCGATCTGTTATCAACCTAAAATCATTAAAAACATATAAACAACATAAAACATATGAAAGACCCATATGTATAAAGAAAAAATAGACATACTTGATACTGATTAGTTATATGGGGATGAGGTGGGGCAGGCGATCTTCGAATAACGCTAGTAGCAACACTGCCGATAGTACTCACAGGCGAGGATGTTACAGCTTGCACCGGCCTCAGAAGTTCAGGTCTAAAATCACAATGCGTATGAATAAAGCATTTATTATCATTATTATAACGATTAATGTCAAATATCGAATTATAAATATTACCTAATAACTTGTGGATTAAAAGGCCATGGGGTTTTTTGATGTTGGGGAGGACTACTAATGGGCACGAATACATGTTGACTGTGCCGTGTCAAAGGACTAGCAGATCCCTGACTTCGAGTAGAAGAGATTCCGTTACCCAACGTAGAACCCAAAGTCCCAATATGACCACTAGGAGGAGAAAATCCTGGAGTACCCGATCGAGAGCTTCCCAACGAGACTGAAAAAAAAAATTTACATAATACTAGTGCAAGTAGAAATATTTCACATATTTTTAATGGAATTTAACCAACAGAATCATCTTTTCGTATAAAAAGATAAATAACACATAATGACTCACATAAGTGACTCATTTTAATACTTAAAACAAACAAGATACTGAAATTTACCTAGCATATTTGCCGCTTCTGTTTCATCTGGATCAAATCTGCCTGCAACTCTATAATGTGGAGATGTTGTTTCAGAATCGCGAGACGTATCTTCTCCGTCTTGCGGCCCGCCAGACGAAAGGGATTTGGTACTACTCCTGGATCAAATCAGGCAAAAAGTTCATGTTTGATGTAATTAATTTGAAACGAAAAAATAAAATTCAAACTAACCTATGATGTGGTGTGTGAGACGTGCTGGCACTATTGGTAAGAGGTGTGTTTGTAGATCTGGGAGCGCCTCTTAATGAAAGGTGACGTGAACAGAAACCTCTACGTTGACTCTCTTTGGAACATCCATCTTTAGAACAAAGTCGACGCCACTGCTTGCCGTTGAATTTCTTTCTGATTCCTGAATGGGTGGCAACGACATCTCCTTTTTGGTATTTATGTGGAGTCGTAGCTTGAGATCTAATCCGAATAATATATATTTTAGAAAATTTCGAATCAAAAAAATTTAAATTTTATAAAAAAAGAAATACCTGGGGGTCGGTGGTTGAGATCGAGGTGTAATACTTCTTTGTTCGATTAAACTCGAAGTGCTCCCTCTGCTTTGTAGACTACTACGTTTACTACTTCCACCTTCTACTGAAAAAAATTGTTTTAATGAAGAATTTCGTTTACAACAATCAAAAAAAGAATCTTACAAAATTGATGTTGAAACGATGCTAAATATTCAAAAATCAAACCTGCTTCGCATGGAAACATAATATCTTCTTTTCTGAGATCATCATCACTTTCTCCGTAATCTTCGTAATGCTGTCTTCTAAAATCATCCGTCGAACCATTGGATAAAGGAGCCGAAGTGATCGTGTTCATATTTGAATTGACAATATTGCATCCGACGGGAGAATTTGTGCAAAAATTTTCTGGTGTCTAAAAAATATAATTCAAGATAAAAAAATGGATTTATAGACACGGCGTCTCGCATATTCGATAATAACCTGCAACGTAGGAATCACGTGGTGAATTTGTAAAGGTTGCGATGGTGGATTGTGTAAAATCGACTGAACATTTGAGGTTGAAGTTAAAGAAGATTGATGGGTTGACATTGTAGAGAAAGAACTAATAGCATCGAGCTCATCTTTCCATGGGGGATAAAGTAAGCGTATATCTGCCCGTTTGACAACAACTTCATCTTCTTGAATATCTGAAGTACCAGTCACCTACGAGAACATTTTTACAATAACAATAGAAAACATAACATATACAAAAGGAAGCATTTACAACTCGTGTATGAGTTTGATTACAGTGTATTTATTACGGGTTAATTTACATATCTATGAACCGAAACGATACCATCTAAAGTTCACGAGTTCAAATCTTCTCATAAAATCGATTGTAACGTGTTTATGCACAAAGAATCGCGTTTAAGGTCATACGCGGATGTAACTCACAAAATACAACAGCAATTAAGAAAGATAGGATACTCAGCAATATGTATTTCGATGCATAACGCTACCTTCAATGTTTATGTATCGAAACACATTTGATAATGCGAAATCGAGCGAATCACAAAATCGGCACAATTGTATATCACAAAATATGAAATTAACATAATAGTATTAGAACAATCATCATGTCTAGCTTTTGATAAAAAAATTGAGTCAACATGGAACAATCACAATCGATCTTTGATAAAAATAAACGTGTTTCTATGGATAAAAAATAATAATTTAAAAATCGAATCGAGCGCTCAACAACGAAAACTGAAAATATACTGTTTCGATACAATTACGCTGAGCAAGTTTTTCGGCTGAAGTCGAATCAAAATACAGTATTACAATGAAAATATTCCCACCTTAACACGGAAATGTATAGGACTGCTGTAGACTTTGACGACGACACCTTCTACGAATATGTTGTGGACACTATTATCTCTGTCCGTAGTTCTAACGACACAGCGCGAGCCGGGAACGACCGAATCCACCGAAGGGCTCGCGTCGCCGATCACATCGTACTTTCCCACCCCGAACACGTCGTCGAACGTGATGAGTCCCGAGCCGCGACCGTCCAGCTCGACGGTCACGCGTCCGCGGTCCGCCTGCTTTATCACGCCCGGCAAGTACAGGCCTCCGTGTTTGGCGAGGACCCGGTGATTCCGCCAGTCGGCGAGGTTGACGGACGGATACGAGGAGACGTGCGAAGACGTCGGGGACGCTCGGCGAGGCGCAGCGTCTCGAGCGCGGTCCCCGTCGCCGAGCTGATCTTTGTGTTGAAAGTCGGACGCGAGACCGTTGTTGTCCGCGCAACTCTTGTCCAGCTCTTCGAGGCCGGACGGATCGTATTTTCTCTTTTTGGGCAATTTTCTGACTGTGGTCTGCACGGAGGGGAGCGCGGTCGGAGGTTGATTTGCGCTCCGTTGGTAGATTTGTTGCGTGCTCGGATTTGCCATTTTGTTGGACGTCTTCGAAGGGGAATCGGACGAGTTCAAAAGGGAAAGCGACAGGCTGACTGCTCCCACGCTGCTGATGACGGACGCCGGAATCTGCGAAGGTAAAGTTGACGTTGACGTCGACGATTCGAACGAGGACAAGTTTGAAAAGACTGACCTGATCATCTATGTCGGTGTAGTGACCCGCGGGAGTCAGACGGAGCACGTCCTGCTTAAGGAGCCGGTGATGCATCACACAGCACCTCCGAAGGCGCTAGTTCTCCATACTCCTCGCGACAGCCTCAAAACTGGGGAAGAGACCTCGAATGAGACGGATCACGTCGCGAGGGAGGACATCGGATCCGAGCCGCTCGAAATGTTTGTAAACGTCGGAAATAGATAAGAATAGAAGTGAAACGCGCATCTGACGTTAGCGCGAGGGGCTGAACAAAGCGTGCGCGGCTGACGTCTGGCAACACTCGGAAGTCGGGGCGCCCCCCCCGCTTATGTAAGGGGCGCTTCGCCGCCGCGGGTGTGGCGGGGCGGAGGGGCGGAGGGGCCAGGGGCGGAGCCTGCGCCGTGTGACGCGCCGTCACCGCGGTTCTCGGCGTGAGTGCGCGGGTCACGCACGGAGGGGCGCACGCTCGACCGCCCCCGCCCGCCGCGCCGATATACTATTGTATTTACTTGCCACTTTCATTCATAGATGACGACAGCTGCGCTCGCCGCGCGCGCACTCGTACGTACGAGCCGCGCCACGCACACATGCGCGCGCCCCGCACGCACATTTTTACGGTCGGCCGAACGGGAGCACTTGTCGTCGCGACCCTGGCTAAACGAACACCCTGATATGCACCCCGGCTGCTCTTTTCGCGCACTCTCTAAAAGAGACGTACAGCGATCCCCCCTATAACGTAATTTTTCAAATGCATTTAAATTCAAAATTTTTTTTTTCGCACTTCTTGCGACCCTGGCATCAGTGGCGTAGCGAGGATATTTGGTGCCCTGGGCAAAACACCCTAATATGCACCCCCCCCTCTCCCCCCCCGGCTGCTCTTTTCGCGCAGTCTCAAAAAGAAACGTACAGTATTCCCCCCTATAAAGTCTCCTTCTATAACGTCACTTTTTCAAATTCAATTTTTTTAATTATTTTTCAAATGTATTCGAAAAAAAATGATTAACTCGTAATAAATCAAAAATGAAAATACTTCATTTATCGATTTCCTAAATTCCCCCCTATAACGTCGAACCTATCTTAACGTTATAGGGGGGATTACTGTATACCTAATCATCTTTGCATTATCTCAAGAATAAGTCTTTATTATTCTCAAATAAATGCATCTAATATCAATAATTATTGATACTTTTGGCCAATGGCGCTGCCTTGAAACCGGCGCCCAGGGCAAATGTCCCACCTGCCCCCCCCCCCCTGCTACGCCACTGCCTAGCATTTTTCAAAAATTAACATTTCAATCTTTTTTTAAAAAAAAGGGCCGAAGCAAATTTTATTTGTCAAAACCGCCCCCATTAATCTCAAAAGTAAGCGAAAAAGTTTCTGCTTATCGGTTCAGTATAGAGCAGGTCTCGGCAACCTTTTTTTAGCCGAGGGTCAGAAGTTACCAAAATTTGACTCTTATTAAGTATTTTGGGTCAGTAGTTATACAGTAATCCCCCCTATAACGTCAAGATAAGTTCAACGTTATAGGGGGGAATTTAGAAAATCAAATGAAATATTTTCATTTTTCTTTTTTTTAGATATTTTTTACAATTATTTTTTTCAAATACATTTGAATTTAAATGCATTTGAAAAAATGACATTATAAGGGGTGAGGAGGATTACTGTATTTTAAAACAGTTTTTAGTGGATAATATTATAAATATTATTGAGAAAATAATAAATAATCCATAATAATTAATCTAATGGGCCATTTGAAATCATCAAACGGATCACTTAGTGACCCTGCAGTTCATAGGTTGCCTAGACCTAGTATAGACTATAGAATATTGGTTTCCAATCTACACCTCCCAAAAAAAATTTTTTTCCCCACGCCTCTATCTGTTATTTTTTAATAGATATAGAAAATGTAGTACCGGAACGCTCAATTTTTAAACCCCCCCCCCAACGCAAATTATTTTCAAGGTTTTTTAAATAGCTACGTAGTAATAAATGACACGTGCCTCCCCGACTGGAAATGTCTGATATAGAGGCCCCCCTCTAAAGTTCAGGTTGAAATATAAAAAAAGAAAACAATCCTTTAACTATATTTAACATTTTATTATAATTACAATTCCATTTAAAAATGTACCAAATAATTTATTTTAAAATACCTCAATTGCTATTGTATAACGACAACTGGAAATAATGTTTTTAACAATAAAATTTCGTTTTTTCGCACAGGTATTTCATCTTGTAACATTTAAAAAACTTACGTTTACACCTTAACGATAATAATTATTTACAATAGAGCCTTGCTTTTTGTATTAGAACCTAAATATTATCACAAGAAATTCACGCTAGGCCTTTCTTTTCTTTCGTGTTTGTAGCAATAATTAAATGTGACCAGAACACTTATAATATTAACTTTTTCAACAATTACGGGCATTAGATGCGACTTATGTTAAAAATTAAAATAAAGATGTATAAAAATGGACACAAAAAATACAATTACATTGCATTTTTTTCTCGTTGGAAATTTTTTGAAGAAAAATTTAAACACGAGACGCACATGAAATACGTACGTATAAATTTTGTAAAAAATTGACAATCGAACGCTTAATTAAAAATCTACGGGCTTACGGTAAAAATAAACAGGCAAGTCTCTAGTAAAGCTGTGGATTAAACGCGAGCACTTTTCAATCTTTAAAATTTAATAGTATTTCACATACTAGGTTCTTTCAAAGATGAAAATGTGGACAAAACATAAATTTAGATTAAAGCTTTTCAGAGTTCACAATATCGAACATAATAATAAAAAATGTAATGGGACACCCTAGTGTTAAATTAAAATTGCACAAAAATTAGCTGATTTTTCGAGAGCCTATTATTACATTTGATTTGAAATAATTCACGATTTACAAAAATTCATTAAAATAAATAATAAAATATCGAACCAATAAATTTATAATATATAAAATTTAAATATAACATACGATAAGATTTTTTTTTAATTCACAATCAACAAATTCACAAGATAATGATAATTAGTGTATCACTTTTCATATTACAATAATTCATTTTTTTCTTATATACAAAAAGAAAGGCATTAAAATAATACATGTAATAATATCAAGCTGTCGAGATTGTTAATATTTAAAAATCTTCATGTTAAGAAACATTTAGTTACTTATTACACAAAATGAATAATAATTAAAGATTCGTTCATATATACACACACCGTACAGACAAAAGCTAGTACAAACGAAAAATTGTGAAAACGCTATGTACAAGTGAATCGAATACCAGTTCTTTCAAAATCAATTGCGGTTTCGTTACATTTCCTATACGTAATAAACCTGCACACAAATACATCGTTTCAAGCGCGTATTTGTCAATTATCAGCGTGGAATATTCCTTTTTAATTGTCATTATAACTATTTCCTATTTTATAATTGAAATATATATTTACATTATATATATTAACATGAATTTCTAAGTAGCAATTCTCACTGGGATAATATTAAAATAAAATTAATATTTTACAATAAAAAAGATAAAAATGTGTAATACTGTAATGTAAATTACTTAAATATTCACTAAAAATTAAAACTCAGAAAAATGTGAGTATGAACCGTTTGGATTGCAAACGAGAATCATACTTTGAAGTATTGTTGAACATTAAAAATAAAAAATTAATAAAAAAAAAAATCACAAACATATAATTTACACATTGATATAAAATAAATGCAAATACAAACAATTTCGATAAGGACACGTAAAATTTGTGTTAATTTGTTAAATTTAAAAATTATTGCTATATTCAATTAAAAAGTACACTTTTATAAATGGACCACATTTTGATTTTTGCTAAAAAATTCTTTATCAATGAATATATACGATTTTTATCACACTATTTTCAAGTTTTATTTTTCTTATTGATTAACTAAAAACACAAGTTTTCAAAAATAATTATACGCCAATAATACCTATGATGGGAATTTACATTTATAAAAGTAAAGTTATCTTTTTGGTTCATAAAAAAGTAATTAATGTATTGGTACAAGACATGATCATAAAAATAGTTTTTGATGTGATAGAATCTCAATTCAAGTATTTTCTGCATTTCTTGGCACCACAAGTACAGGGTATTTTGACTTCTTCAAATGGGAATTTGTAATCGTACGTCAGTTCTTCTCCTTGATATATACGACGTAGAGCGAGTATGAGTATGTGTTTGTGTCCCAAAATGTCTACGACTTTCGAGTAACAATTGGGCTGAAAAAAAATAATACAAACATTTTAAAAAAATGACATTTCAAAAAAATTTAAGTTCAAAAATTGATTCATACGTCACAAGAGTGGTTGATGAAACGCGCAGCGTTTCCTTTCATTGTAGCATCGACGACTAGATGATCGTCAACTCTGAACATGTAACATCCAGTAACGCCCCTACCACCACGTGCGGCTTCATATCGACGTTCACGTTGATCTGCTAAAGCTGCACGAATAACTTCTCCAGCATATTCAATCACCATTTCACCTGATTACAAATAAGTCAGTCATTGTGATTTTTCAATCAGGCACAATAACATAAACCATAGAAAATTTAAGGCATAATTTACCTGCTTCAATGTCTCGTCTACAGAATAAGCCTCTACCGTGTATATGAGACCTATATACTCCAACAGTTTGTTTCGACGTCTCTTTGAGATGTCTAAATCTCATTGCAATCGGAAGCGTAGTGCTAGTTAGTCTTCTATTATATAATGTATGAATTCATTAGTCGTAATTTATTTCAAAAAAGTGATTAAATAAATTTTAAAATTTGATACTTAAATTACCTAGAAATTATATTATCATCTTGAGATATGTTTAATGACGGCGGTGGATCTCTATAAGGGGAGGCTAGCCAACTGAACATATCAGCGGAAGATTTTCGGATAGCTGGTCCAGCACGTGCAGCACCCCATGGATTTTCTCTAAAGCTTTCAAAATTGCTTGCATCTGCATCCCAGCTGGATTGCATTTTATTGCCGTGTTTCGTTTTGTATTTCGTACATCTGCTAGCCTGGAAAAAATGTTCAGATACAGGTGATGAATAAAAATTATTCCATTAAGTTAAAATTTGGTTATTATACTTACTCCTGGCAACTGTTCGACTAAATATTTCAAAGCATTGTTGTGAAGACCCAGAATATGTGCTGCTGATACATTTTGTGATAAACTAAACTTAAGTAGAGGTAATCCATGTTGTTTTCTCGAAGTTTGAACGGCATCCAACACCTTATTCCATAACTCACTCAACGAAGCAGATGTATAACTGAACCCATCTTCAGAATTTATTTCGTATATCAATTTGGGACCGTCGTCTTTGGGCAATTTCTTAGCCGACGATAACGGTAATTTGGCAAGTTTTGCATTAGAAATATTTTCTAGTCCCGATTTGTTTCTCACGTGCACTTTTCTTTGTGACGACAAATGATTTTTCAATGTGCAAATGGAATTTTCTTTAGAAATTTTCATTATATCAAGTTTTGGAACTTGTGATTTTACAATGTTTTCAGAAATATTTTCTTTTTGTTTTAATAACTTGCGATTATCTTCAATCTCATTTTTTACAATCCTCTCCTTGAGCACTGGTTCAACAGTCTTCAGGCCAACTGTTTCAACAGTATTTACTACCACATTATTTTGAACAGAACTTTCCGCTGCCGCAGTTACCGTCGGGATTGAAACTACTTTTTTGTGACCCTGTTCAGTTTCAGCTTTAACCTTGGTCTCGTTAATTATTTTATTAACTTCATTTGTAGTGATTTCGTCATCTTTTGAATTCAAATCTGGCATATCATGGCTATGTGGAGACGATTTAGGAGGTTCAATTTTGATTTTGGGAATTCTGGGCGTTTTCGTAGACTGGGCATCTCTATGAATTGGTAACACTCGATTCATAGGTCTCATATATTGAGGAATAGGGTTCACAACATTTGTTGGAATTCCGCTTTGATGAGGCGGAGCTTTAGGCAAGCTAATACTTGACGAATTTTGTATTGGTAGTGATATTGGATTACTGGTATTTTGAGCAGGTAAATTGATCGTATTGATATTATTACTGTTATTGTTATGCAAGTTTTGCATTGACTGTAGATTGGAACCAGGCAATGAAAAATTGACAGCTGGGTTCATACAATTATTAATATTATGTTGAGGTAGATTGATTTGTTTGTTCATAGAAGGCATGTGTGAACCAGAAATCACATTGGAATTCACAGATATTGTCAATGAAGGCATATCATTACCCTTCGATGTAATAATTGATGAAGCAGAATTTTGGGAAGTTATGTCATTCTGACCGATGGTTAAAATAGGTGTGCTTTGAGTTCTTTGAATAGCCTGTATTTGAGAATTCAAATTATTTGCTAGCGGTAATCTATTTTGATCGTTCAGACTTAAAATTTGATTATTAGCATTCATTTGAATATAACCAATTTGGTTACCGCTAGATATTGATAGAACGGGAGTAGTTGGCTTGTTCGTGTTCATTTTAGAAGAATCAGATAGCTCGGTAGGAATCATAGATATATCTATGTTTGAATTACCAATCGTTGTTGTTATTTTGGAACCAAACATATTTGTTTTATTGGGAGTTATTTTCATATTCAATTGGTTTCCGTCGTGCATACTGTTGCTAATATCTGAGTTTTGACGAGAATTATTTTGAATTTCTGAATTGTTGTTTGACTGCATTTGGTGATTATAATTGTTTGATATTCCATGTAGAACATTTGTGCCAGACGATATATTATTGTTGGGATTACTAATTAAAAACATTTGGTTTCCATTTATTTGATACTGTGAGTGAGAATTGATATTATTAGATGGTGTAATATCACGTGTTGAATTTTCTTGAACAGTTTGGTTGCCATTTATATTTAGCTGCATTTGATTGTTCATCATATTATTCGGAGCAGACAGTTGATGGACGCAATTAGAATTTCCAATTTGCATCTGAACTTTATCATTCAACCCAGAATTGTGATTATCGCCGATAATTCTATTGAAATTATGATTATCGATAGAAATATCTGCATTCATCGGTCTGTTACTATTACACATATTATTGTGATTGTTCATATTTGAGTTGGTGAAAATTTGATGATTGTTTTGATTGCCCATGATTTGTACATTGTTACTGATGCTTGTACCGTTATTCATGAGCATTTGATTCGAACCAGACGTATGCTGATTCTGTGGTTGAGCGTGATTATTCGAAGAATTTAAAATTTGATGTTGACCACACAAAGAGTTAACTTGGTTATTCAAACAGTTCAATTGATTCATATTCCCGTTTGTCTGGAAATTATTTGACGAATTCAAGTGATCCAAATTGTTCATGTTCATTTGGGCGTTCGACATATTTGTATTGTGCTGGGAATTATTTGAAGATGATGAATTTACTTGCAGGTTACAATTTATTTGATTTTGTACATTGTTCGTGTTCAGGTTAGAATTTAATACCATATGTGGCACAGAATTGTTAGATATTGGTATTTGGTATATTTTTCCTCCTTGCAATGATAAATTCATCATATTAGGCAACTGAATAATATTTCCATTGTTCACAGTGGTAGTCGAGCTTTCCGCTAGCGATGTTGGGAGATTTCTATGCATATTGCATGACATTTGCAGATTTAATTGCTTGTTGTTTGACGCATCGTCATTAGTCAATGTTTGTTGATTTGATAAGTGTGAAACATTACTTTCATTCATGTCTTTATTCGTCATACTATTCGATAATTGTATATTTGAGATGTTGGACTGAATAGGTTGGCTCATAGACGTTGACATTAAGAACGAATTAACGCTCGAGGAGGGAATAGCAAAACTGTTCGATGACGTTGAATTTTGAGATGAATGGCAAATGTTTATCGTGCTTCCAGAATTTACACAGGAAGTATTCAATTGATTTCCTTTTGTCGCCATTGATGTTTCAGTGAAAATCGGCTGCCCGAAAGTTGACGTGAAATTTCTAGAACTGTTTGCAATATTGTTAGAATTCATTATAGAACTGTTGATATTATTCGACGCTTTGAGAATATTAATTTGATTGTCATTAGTTTCTACACTCAGTACTGGGTTTTTAGAATTCAAATCAGCTGATGTTTGTATATAGTTTTGATTGGGCTTCCAGCACTGCTGTGACAAGCTTGATCTTACTAACTGTTGCGTATTGTTTGACTGTTGCACGTGAATCAAATTCGGTTCTATACAATGTGTGTTGGAATTCATTTGAATATTCGTAGGAGAATTTAGTTGACTGAAATTTGTTATCACTTTAGAATTGGCAGATAAACCAGAGTTTTGTTGATTTACATGCATAGTGATATTTTCAGTATTGACGGCTTGGCTATTATTTATAGAAATCGGAATAGTGCCAGATTGAATAATGTTGGATTGTAATGGTTGCAAACTAATGCCAGGTTTTCCTTGAGAAATCGCAATGTTTCTAGGTAATGTTTGTAGTGCCAACGAATTTCCTGATTGAGATGGGGTTATGCTGAATATTGGTTGATTCGGTTGAATTGAAATCGTTTTGGTTCCTTGTCTATGAATTGAAGATAAATTTTGTTTATCAATTGCTGGTTGAATTGTGATATTCGGTCCGGTGATATTCTTAGAACTTTTTTGTATTTGAGCCGAAGTTGACTGCACAGATATATTTGAATTCGATAGAGGTTGAGTGGATATCAGAGTTTGAGCGTTAGCAGCGTTCGGTTGAGAAACTATTATGTTATCTTGAGCAACATTGTTAACCACTACATAGCCAGTTGGCACTTCGACTATAGGTTCTATTTTACTCGCTTGGAATACTTGTGTTGTGGTAGCTGAAAAACTACTATTTTGAGCCAAAACTCCTTGCATTGCAGTCGAAACAAATTGCTGAGATGACATGACTGTATTCTGAACAATCGTTTCTAGTCCGTAATAAACAGGTTGAGGTGTGGTTAAATACATACAACCAGAAGAATCTGTGACCATTTCCAATGTTGGGGTAGAACCAAGTAACACTTGATCATTACAAAATTGCAATCCTTGAGGTAGAATTGTTCCAGGAGGTATGATTGTAGTTCCGGGTTGTTGAGATAATAAAGTGTTTCCTTGAGTTTGCAATACTGACTGTGGCAAAATTGTTTGGGAAGTATTATTCATACCATTATGCGGTACTATTGTAGCGCCTTGGGATTGCATACCATTAGATGGTATTAATGTTGTTCCTTGAGATTGGATATTTCCTTGAGTTAATCCTTGAGGTATTAACGTCGTACCATTTTGAGTTTGGAGTGCGGTTTGAGGTAAAATTGTAGCACCGTTCTGAGTTTGAATCGTTCCTTGTGGTAAAATAGGAGTAGTTTGTAAATTTCCCTGAGATGAAATAGTCATTCCTTGAGATTGGATGGAGTTCTGAGGAAGAATGCCAACACCTCCTTGTGGGAGAAAAACTGGAATACCACCACTAGGAACAGCAACTAATCCTCCCGATTCAGTTTGTTGTATTTGAAAAGTTTGAGGTAAAATTCCACCTTGAGATATATAGTGAGTTGGCGTTGCTTTGAATTCTCCTTGAGGTGTTATTGTTGCTATGTATGATCCGTGAGGTTGTTGAAGAGTTTCAACATATGACATCATATTTGGGTTTGCCACTTGTTGCAAAATTATCGATGGCTGATTTGTTCCGTTTGATTGGAATTGAATCACAGCTCCATTCGGACCAATACCGGCTGGATTTGTCATGGATTTTTCTTGTTTGTTTTGTCTCTTAGTGGATGGAGTTTTATTTAAAGCTCTTCCTCTTCCCCTTGCAGCTTGAAAGATCGGTTTTGGCTGCACTTGTTGTAATTTTTTGGGTGATTTAGGATTTACCTGTGGTAATAGCATTTGACTTTTTTGTTGCATATTTGGTGATGTCATTCTTGGAATACTAGTCGTCGGCATCAATATTGTTGGAGTATTCTGAATAGGCAAAGATGGTCTTACAAAAGTATTATTGTTCCCAGCAGAAGAGAGACCTTGAATAGAATTCATAGGAACGGTCAGAGTTTGATTATTCGGAACACCGGTAAAAGTTTGCATTAAAGGTGCCTTAGTTTGAATGTTTTGAATAATATTTTGTTGTGGACTCAATGTCAACACTTGATTGGGATTGGAAGAAAAAACAGTTTGAATGTTTCCAGAAGAAGGGATCATATGAGTGATGGTTGAATTTGTAGGTTGCAACGTATGGAGACCCGTACTAGGCTTCACGCAAATACTATATGGCAAAGTTCCTTGATTTTGACTTATTGCACATTTTGATCCGTTTGGGGTCTGATTTCTCGGAGGAGACACAGGTAAATTAGTTACCATAATCTGGGGTTGAGATAGCAATCCTTGTCCTAATGTTATTTTGGGAGATTCTTGTAAGAAGGAATTTTTGATGGTGAAAGAATTGGACAAATCTTGCGAGTAAGACATTGATTCATGTCCCATATTTTTCATAGAATTGGGAGGTTCGGGAGATTGTGTTTCAACAATTGTTCCATTGATTGTTATTTGCCTCGTATTGACAGACGTCCGTCTAGTTCCAACTATAGCAGGTTTCGTAATATTGAACTGTTCCGAGGATTCAAACATTTGATTTTGCTGATTGATATATGTTTGTGCGCTGAAAGGTGCATTAAAGGCATTTTGTAAAGTTGTTAAAGTTCTAGATTCAGGCGATTTTGGCGTTTCCCCTTCACTTTCACTTGTTGACATCATATCGCAAGTAGGAAGGTGCCGATTGAAAGAATTTTTAGTTCTGTACGTGTTATGACACCTATCACATTTAACAGTTTGTTCCATGTTGCCAGGTCTTAGCACATTATCTTCCAATGTGGATCTAATGAGCATTTCATTAACGGGAGTAACATTTATACCAGCAGTAGATATAGTCATAGTGCAAGTATTATTGATATCGTTTGGTCTAAAGAAAATTCCAGTGTTTTGATCCCTGGGAGGTGAACCACTTTCACTACAGCTACTAGACGAAACTTCATCGGCACCATCTAGTTGAGGTATGGATTTATAGTCTGCATCATAACTAGGTGAACTACAATCACTAATGCAATCGGAAATATCATCCGCGCCATCGAGCTGTGATATCGGACTGCAGTGAATTCTCGTATAGAAATCGATCACTTGTTCTGATGAATTTGATTTGTCTTTATCGGAACATAGTTCTGTAATAGTCGATTCGCTAGCTCTGTCATTTTTATTGAATAATAATCTATTCGATAAGTCATCTATTTTTTCTTTAACAGTTTTAGTCGGCCACTGAGTTTTACTATCTGATGAAACTTCGTCTATTTTTGTTCTTGTATTAATATTATCGATCAAATCGGATGAACCATCAACAATCATTACCATGTTACCACTCGGATCTGGGCGAGGTAGTAATCCTGTTTTAGGCAATTTACACCTTTTGATGGTAGCATTGTCTAACTTACAACTCCACGTTAGACTACAAGATCTTTGATTACGATTCGCAGCAAAATTCTTAAGATTGGCACTGTGCAACATGAGTTCTGATTTGCTACGCTTCAATTCTTTGAAATTATCATTTTGACTGTTAATTAATTCATCTAGAATGTCTTGGGAATTCTTTCCTTCTGCAGATTGTTCGGCATTAATGTTTGATAAATAAAGACCTTTTTTCAATTTTTCATGCAAATGTTGAGGAATATCGTCGGAAAGTTTCATAATGTTATCGTCAGTGTGTTCAGATGTTTTGACTTCCTTGGCAATATCATTTACAGATCCAATCTCATTTTTCATGTCCATAGCTATTAAATCTTCATATGACATTAATTTTGGAAAAATATCTTGCATCGAAATACCATCCAGTAAATCGTGATTTAGGTCTTCAAAAATAGCATCTTTTAGTTCAGGAGGAAGTAAATCAGCAGTATTTTGAGGTTCTTCTTCAGGAGAGTCATCATTTGTGTCCTGTTTGCATATTATGTCGAGCATGTATTCCATCACTTGCTTGACGGCATAGTCTTCTAATGTTACATTAACATTTTTACCAAACTTTATGGGAGATTTATCTTTTTTCAAAGACATCAAATTGTGACCGTCTGTTTCGAGCGATTTATGCCAAGAGTCGATTTCAGCCAAAATTCTCTCAACTGAATTAGGATTCATCGAATGATCTAACGTTATGTTGACTCCTAAATCAAAAGCTGGTGTTGGTTCTGTTATCAACAATTTTGTTCGAATTGTGTACTTGACAATTTTCCAAGGCTGCTTACAAGACCAATAAAGACGAGCACAAGAAAAATCTGCCGGAATAAGGACATCCTCAAAATCGGAAACAGATGGAATTATTTTCCCAACATTGTTCACAGTCAATGAACCGAGAACAAATTGAACTTTGAGTGGATCACAATACTTTTTCTTCTTTTTGTCTAATTCCACATAAACTGGTCTGGAAAGCACAAAATCATTATCTTTTTGGATAGCTCTATCTTTAGCATCGTCTAAATGAGAAGGACAAAACACTCTTTTGTCATCCAAAAGGGCACATCCCAAATTCCGTGCACAAGTAAAATGATAAGTCTCACTACAATTCTTAGCACAACATCCGACACTGGCACCTTTGTTTAAACATTTAGAACATTTTATCATTTTCCCCCTAGCGATGGCACTTTGAACATTTTGTAAGGAACCGTCAATTTCTTCGAATACCTCAGCTGACCACAATGCGCAATTTGCATGTATCCAATCACCCTGTCCACAATAAAGCAACCGTTCTTCCATTGATGGGTTACCTTCACCGTCAATTTTACAAAGCACACATATTCGGTTATCATACAAACTTGTATCGTCATACGAACAATCTATAAGAGATTTATAATCTTCATCGGCTGACGGAACTGCTTGATCTTCGACAACATTCATTTTTTGTGATCCTTTTTCATAATTTCTATTCATCAAATAGGTAGATAATTCTTCATCTTTAAGGGACTCATCGTCGTTATCATCTTTGATTTCTAAGCTGGGATTAAGGCAATTTAATTCACAGTCAAACCACGGAAAACTTTCTGTGAAAACATCTTTGTATATTTTTCTAACTTCGGGTGATGACGTTCTTGATATGGCTTCTAACATATCTTTATTGAAATCTTTGACAGAAGAATATTCGTTGCAATTAACTTTGCTTTTAATATCGATCAAAGAGGGTGATAAATCAGGATTGCTTATCGAGCACTGATAACTGCCACACTTTTCAGACAAATTTTTATCAGAACATGAACATTTACAAACACTCTCAGGATTTCCTTTTGATTTATATTTAGAGTTACCAGTTTCAGAACAATCTAGAGATGAGATGGTCGAACTACTATCGTCACTATCATAATAATTAAGAATATCCTCAGTTTGTGAGAAATTTCTCATTTTGACACAACATTCTTTGATACGATATTTTTCTTTTAGTTTGTCTATTTTATCGATGTTAGCCGAGCACGAATCGACCGATATACATATTTCTTGGTTTTGTAGTAACGATTCTTGCAGCTTATGGACTACACCTTTAGCTTTTCCAGCTTCGTTATTATCTGAAGGCAATATTTCAAAATTAGAATTGTTCTCATCACTTTTTTCTGGATTCATTTTGATTTGCACATCATCGACAGAAGATTTCTTTTCAGAATTGATAGAACTGTTTATAGATTGTCTTTCAAAAAATAATTTTCGAACTGCAAAAGGCGATGAACATATACAGGGCTTTTTTATAATTGGAGTTTTCTTGTGTGGAGTCAGTTTAAGAATGGCACAAGCGTTTTTATTTTTAGCCAAACATTTCAGAATATTTAAAAGTTTTCCTCGTAAGTAAGTGCCGAGCATGTTCCGCCACGGTGCATTTTCAGGCATACATTGTTTACATATGTATTCAACAGAATGTGGCAGTGCAGACACTAATTGATACCCTTCTCCACTAAGTCCTTCACAGCTAGCGTGAACCCAACGTGAACACCAACCACACTCCATCATCTAAAATTTACAAATTTATATCATTCAGTTGGAAACGAAAGACTCACAAAAATCGCACATAGAAGAATACAATACCTTGCTATCGAAATCATTATCCTGATAACATCCTTGGCATAATGGACAGTAATTACCTTTTTGCCTTAACTTAAAACAAGATGAACAAAACGGTAAATTGCCTAAAAACTTGGTAACTTTGAAGCTGTCGCAACTTTTACATTTCAAACACGAACTGCATATCTGACGAAAAAATATAAAACAATTTCAATGATAGTTAGAACTGATGAATTTAAAGAAAACTATCCAACTTACTTGTGGCAAATCACTACGATATTTAGGCGTCCTATTACTAATTAAACACTCATTATGAAAATGCCTATGACAGGCTCGACAAATTGATGAGGCTGGACTGTTTCCATTCTGACCACATCCAGCGCATTGTACACATCGAGGACATAACCACATTCTTCCAGATTCTCCGCTCATTTCTACACAAAACGGGTGATACATTTCACAACATTCAGTGCAGTGAATGAGCTGTCAACAAATAAATTCTGTTAGTTATATACCGTTCAAAGAAAAATGCAGATGAAAATTTCAAAAATTAACCTTTTCTTTTCCACGACTACCGCAAAGAAAACACACTCCGCTCACAGTAAACGGAGTAGAAGCAATAAGGCCCCATCCCGTATTGCAAACTTCGTCGGGATCATAAGACTCCCAAAAGTCTGTACAGATAAATTCTGATTGTCTTTGTTGGTTAAATTTAAGCTTTGACGAAACTCGTATCTAAAATAAGAAAAGGCAGTTTAATATGAATGTTTTAGTCATCACATACTTGCATTAATTAAATCAAGACATACATTTGAGAAATTTCCCAGAAATTGTTTTGTTTGTTTTTTCTGCAATATCATTTCAGTAGATAATTCTACATCGTTTTTAATAACAGTTTCATCTTTTTCAGTATCATTATTATCTTGCATTTTAGCAGCGTCGGGTCGATTTTCTTTATTTGTGTCTTGCAAAACAGCAGATTCATAACTATCGTTAGAATCATCATCTTTGACAATATCCATTTCAACTGCTATATTAGATTCATAATCTGTAGTGTTTTCCATCTCGCAAGTGTGCATTCCGTCACCACAGTCACAATTCACAAATTTGGATAAATCACTAGAACTATCATCTTTAATTTTCACCAATGTTTTTTCATTATCACAGACCAGTCGACTATCCGAATCATCGGATAGATTCTTTTCATCGTTGAGAGGGAACGTAGCTATGGCTTGTCCCAATACAATAGATGCACTTCTACAAACGTGTTTGACTCTCGGGCCTTTAAGCTCGACTTTTTGTCGTTTAGTCGAATCAAACTGTTGTTTGGTGTCGACTTTATCTTTTTTCCTAACTTTTATTCGGGTATGTCGACGTTTTCTACTTATGTTAGTCGATATATCTGTTTCGACTTTTTCTTTCGGTTTTACCTTATCAACTTCCAATTTGGTGATCACCTAAAAATCATTTCATATATTGTAGTGTTTCAATTGCATAAAAAGCATTTTTCAGAATGAGTTAAAAAAAGAAAAAATACTCACATCTTGTTTGTCGTCGGGTGTTTTCTTAGTAATTCCCAATTTTACATTTTTGTTTATTGTTGGATTTTCTTGTTCTTCATTAGTAGTTAACAAAGAATTAAATGTTGTAGCTCCATTCAACAATGGATTATTTGTAGAATTTGTCGTAGTAGATATCACATTTGGAGTTTTCGGCGATGTGGGTCTCATGTAAGGGGGCAACATGTTTTGGAGAGACGTTTTCAAAGCAGCAGACACTTGGAATGCCTTAATGCACATTTTGAGCCAACAAGCTTGACACCTAGCTTTATAAGCACATCTTAAAAGTTTCCACTGCTGAGATCTAACAATCGGAGGAACACGACAGTTCCCTAAAAAATGATAAAATAAATATTAATAATTACGATGATAAAAGGAAAAATGTTTTTATGATCTGAATACGCACCATCACCACTCAAACACTGTAAGTGCGGTATAGTAGACGTTTGTGTGATATTCAATCGTTTAAGCATCTTTGAAATGAACTTTCTACACGATTCGCATGAATAAATTCCAAACTTTCTGGCTTGTTTGACAAATCTATAAAACCGCACTGCACCACAGACTCCACAAGTAACTGTACCAGGATTAGTAGCTGCAAACAATAACGTGCATTAGAAACTTTGCACATTTCTTTTATATATCATATCATATCGACGATAAAATAAATAAATATTTACTTGTACTGCAAGGATTTCCAAATGTCGAAAAGGGTCCATCGTTTCCATTGTTGCCGGATACACCGTTATTATTTACATTCAACTGTAGTCTAGCTTCTCTTAAAACCACTTTACCACTGACCAGCTGCGATTGCGTTTGAACTTTTTCAATAGATCCTTTCTCATCAACATCACTCTCTTCACTGTCCGAGGTACCAGAAACTTCATCGTCGGATTCTGACGATTCCGATGCAGTACTGCTACTACTTTGGTCGGACGTACAAGGAGTTTCAGATACGTGCCGAGAAGGTTGTAATAAACGACGAGAAATACCACTATTGAGCTGTTCGTTTGAGGTTTGATCGGTAATATTTGTATTTTCAGATTTCAAAGATTCCGATTCATCGAGAGCGCCAACTTTACTATTGTTATGAACATTTTTGAGACCGTTTACAAACGTGTCTTGGAACGAAGCGGATAAACTTTTGTTTGGGTTGGAACCGAACAAATTCATCGACTTGTCAAAATATGAAGCAGGTTTCACTTGATTTTGACCGTGGTTCAAATTATTTTCAACTCCTTTAGAATCGGAACTATCGTTGCTGTTGGCAGAGCTGTCACATGTTTCGTAAGCCTCATCGTAGCACGCGTTATTGTCGCTCTGATTGTTCAAAATGAGTTTGGGTTTTTTGAGAACTTTAGTAGCCTGTGAAGAATTCAAGGAAACAGGAGCGTCGTCGACGTCGATGAATCTTTTGTTGGGTTTGATCGCCCGTGAAGAATGGGCACTGTGACTAGGAAGAACAAACTTTCGGTTGCCGTCTTTGTCCAGAGGGACAATTGAAGAGTTGGTGTTTGAACAATGAGACAGATTCTGTTCGTCTTCGGGGAGGGAAAACTTCAAAGCTGACTTTTTCACCGGGGGACTTCTGTTGTGGTGCGCCCTCAGAGTGCTGAAATCCAAGCATGTCTTGGTGCCGAGATCAGTGAGCTTGGCAGGTTTAACTATGTTATGAAACGTGTGTTCGGTGGTCTTGAAAGCCGATTTCTTTTTTATTATGGACACCAATGGTCGGTGACATTTCGGCGGAACCTTTTTGGAATACTTGAACGTGTCGCCGCAGCTTTCGACGCTGCCGAAGGTGACAGTTTTCTTGACGGGAGCAGCGACTGTGACATTTTTGTCTGCATCGTTTCTGACGACCTGCATTTTTTGTTGCGATCTTGTCTTGGCGACTTTCGAGGTTTCCGAACGGTTCCGGACCGAAGATTCGGCGACCGAACTTCTTTCGGCCGACACTTCTACGTTGGCGTTGACGTCTACATCGTTTTCGTCCCGTTTCTGGAAATAGAAAAATCAAGTTAAGATGCAAACGGACACTCTCGTTGTGCAAAATGACAAAGAAGATTTGATGAACGAGAATGTTTCTATTATGGAGATCTTAAGTCTATCCCTAGTTTGAAATAGGAGATAGGTTTGTTCGAAGAAAGCTTAAAAAAATCGTATTGGAGCTTTTATTATCGTTTTTGGTATCCCTCGAGACTAGAATTACAAACTGTCCCGGAATTGAAATCGCTGTTCCGTATCCTGGAGAAGTATAAAATTGCCCCAGAAATTCAGGATTGACTGACTTATAGTTTAGTTTTGAGCATGGCCGTAGCCAGGATTTTTATGAGGGGGGGAGGTGGAGGTACAATTTTGTATATGTAAACGATTCCAATCAATAAAAACATGTTGCTTTTTTCATTTGAATAATAATGAGTATAATGAACTAATACAGAATTGATATTACGATTGAGTATTATTTTTCAAAATAAATGTAATAACTTAAATACAACACACAGAGCAGAGGGACAAGAGCAGAGGGGGGGGGGGCGGACCCCCTTAGCCAAGACCATGGTTTTGAATTGTTTTTCTCGGAATCATCATAGAAAAAGTTGGCAACCCTACTCGGGACGCTGACAATTAGATGAAAACTAAAAATTTGATAGGAAGGCTATTTATTTATGATGATTCAAACTCCTACCTCAGTTTTAATGTGGTCAACAGATTGATAATAAACCTATATTGCTCACATGAGCCGCAATCGTTCCTCATCTAGGTTCATTTCGTACCCACTAAAGAGAAACTAAATGTTTACAAAGGGTACGTGTTGTTGTTGTTGTTGTTTCTATTGGTTGTAAAATTGTTATCGCTTCGAGGGGTTCAGGGAAAAGAGAATTTCGCCGTCAGACGAGTCGGTGGCGTTGTGTTTTGACGGAAGAGCAAGGAAGGTGACAGGACGCTTTGTTAAGCTAGTGTCGAAAGGGGGAACCGTTTAGGAGGTCTGATCAGCACGGGGAGCTCGGGGAAAAGAGAATTTCGTCGTACGGAAGACGACGGGACGTTTCGGTAAGACAGTGTCAAAAGAGGCAACCGTTTAGCTGGGTCCGACCTGCGCGAAGGCCTCGGGGAGAGGAGAATTCCGCCGCTAGACGAGTCGGTGGCGTTGTGTTTCGGTAAGCGAGTGTCGAAAGGGAGCAAGCTTAGAGGGGTCTGACCTGCGTGAGGGGCTCCTGCAGCGAGAGCACGCGCACCCGCCGGCGCTGCGTCGCGCGCAGCGGCTTGCCGGGGAACCTGGCGCGCGCCATGTGCGGGGCGGTGCGGGGCGGCGCGGGGCCCGGCCGCGGCCCCCCGCGTCCACTGAGCCCCGCCGCCGCGAGGGGGGCGCGAGACGCGCGACACGCGACGCCACCGTACAGCGCCCGAACGCTCCGACGCCCCGACAACACTGCAAAGCCGAACGCGAGTCCACTACGTGCGCAACACGACGCACGCACACGAACGCGCGAACCGCTGCGGCCGGTTGTGCAACTTATCGCGCGACGGCGCAAAGGCGCGAATCCCGCGACGGGGGCGCGCGAACGCATACACGTTCGAGAGCGACGCACTCGTACCAACGCGACGGAGCGAGGACGCTCGTTCCCGCCTTCGCGCACCGTTCCCTTTTCGCGCCAAGCGATCGCGGTTTTTTTGTGATTTTTGCGCGTTCGAAGAGGGAGGGACGGATCGCATGCGGAAAAATTCAAATGTTTCGTTTAAAATTATTATTGAATAAAAATGCGTCGTTTTCAGTATTTTTCACGTTTTGATTTGACGCGATTTACGGGTAGTCCTCGACTTACGACGGATATACGTTCCTGAACCTCGGTCGTGAGTCGAATCTGTATAATTTTTTTTCGATAGTTTTACCTTACTTTTATTAAAACAACAATGAGATCATAAATAAATAACGTATGAAAATCTTTCACTGTTAGGGTCCATCATTTCAAATTTTTGTATTCCTTGATTAATTTAATTAAAAACAGCAGCCATTTCTTTCAATACGAATTTTTTTCGACGGTTCTACACTCCGTATTTATTTCTCATATATCCGCTTGAGATTTACCGTTCAATTTTTAGAAAATAATTAATTAAATCTTTTTTCCCGGTTATCTGTATATACGGAGTCCGCAAATTAGGTTTCTTAGTGAGTTTCGCACACAGTTTTTACTCGTACGCGTTTGATAATTTTTACAAATCATTTTCGTCTACGTTTGTATACGCAAACAGTTCAAACGACAAAACTTGTCAATTATAAGATCAGGTAGTCCTAAACTTACTACGGTTCGACTGACGACATTTTATACTTACGGCCGAAAAAAAAAAAAAACGATTTTTGAAAAATTATTTTTTTTAAAATTGAATGATAAATCTCAAGCAGATGTGAGAAATAAATATAGAGGAATGTAAAACTGCCAAAAAATTCGTATTAAAAAAAAATGGTTGCTACTTTTAATTTAATCAATCGAGGAATACAAAAATAGGAAATGATAGACCCAAGCACTGAAAGATTTTCGAATGTTATTTATTTATTATTTCATTATTGTATCAATAAAAGTGAGTTCTCTGCATTATTTTGTCAAGCGCGGAGCGTGAGGTTTTGTCGATGCCATGCGTTCTCTCGGCGCGCTTAGATTATTATCGTATTCTGTCGTAACCGGCCATTATTAACTGTTTTCGCGACGTGTTTGTGAACCATAATGTGTACTCCGCTTCCTGGCTTTTTACAAAGCATTACTACGATTTGTGAAGATCATCATCACGCAAAAGGACGGTATTTTTGAAACTTAAACTCTAATTTTTATTTTTGTTTATTTCACCCGTATGTCAATTGATTTATTTAGGCCGTTATTTGATCGAACTAAGTAATATGTACGTAATGTTTCATTTCGTTGCATTCCGGCGCGCTCCACGTTCGAACGGAAAAAAAAAAAAAAAAAATATTGCAATTATTCTTTGAAAACGTACGAAAGAACTTTGCAACTGCACAGTCTATTACATCTGTACATCTTATTTCAAATCAAATTTACGATTCGTTTACTTGTGCGATCTTTGGACTTACGCGAAAACCTTAATTAATTAATTAAAACGAACAACTTACTGTATATTATATTATAGTATCGTTTAACTAAAACATTTTTGACGCTCACCAATTTTAACATAAACCTTCACGTGCTGAAAATAGTTACTAGCAACTAGTTAATAGCACACTAACCATCTAAACCACGAAATAACTTATAAATCTGAGTATAATCTTAAATAACTACCACTAAACTCCAAATACCTTATTTCTATTTCTACTAACACATCTCAAATGGCATGCAGAGATCTAGATATCGAATAATATATAAAGTAAAAGTAATATAACTCGAACTAAAACAATTACGA
>JAOXNN020000021.1:6429556-6439893 GCA_028571205.2 Hydropsyche betteni
AGCCTAAACTGCCGCATTTGTTTGGCAAGGCCTTGTCCTGCAGTGGATAACTATAGGCTGCTAATGATGATGATGATCAATAAAAGTAAGCAAGACTACCGAAAAAAATAATTATTATACAGATTCGATTTACGACCGAAGTTCAGGAACGTGTCTCCGTCGTCATAAAAATTGATAAACATCTCTGAATTGATCTCTTTAATTATTACATACGAAATTCTTTAAAAATCTCAATTTAAGCACTCGTAATGTGTTTTTATTCATGTTGAGATGCTGTCAACAAACAATTCCTACGCCCAAAATTCAGATTACCGTTTACCGAAGCGATCTTTCAATAATGTTCCGATTGTGCGAAAAACTATTGTGAATTTTTTCACGCTGGCCACATCGGTGCTTCGCATTCGCTCGAAACGCGTTCTTCGGGAAAAGCGACGTCACTGAAATTCCCAGCTCATCATATTATATGTATCAAAACGATATAGATTTATTTTCATTTTTAAGAGGATTTTGATTTAATTTAGAACGCTGGAAAAATTGCACAAAATTCGTGACGTTTAATCGAATGACAAAAATTACGACACAGATTACCATAATGATGTCAGGCATTGACGGAAAAATGACTAATAGCGTAATGAATCACGTTCGTCTAAAATTGCGACTGATCGAATATAGAACGACCCGTTTCATAATTATTTATTCGTGAAATCTATAATAAAATCTTTTGACGTCAAAAATTTCATATTTATACTTTCGCTCAAAATACAACTCACCCCGATATTTGAGTCTCGAAAAATAGTAAGATAACGATTAAAACAAATTAATTAAAAATACGCTGCATCCAGATAAACGTCAGCACTAAAAATAACTTTATTTATTACGAAGTTTATCGACCCCGGGGTGGAGTTGACGTAAAAGTTTTCACGCGTCCCAGAAACTTCCATCTCTCTATACGTTCCAGAATTTATGAATATTCTCTTCTCCAAACTCTCAAACGTAAATCTGCACGCGAAAAACCATATAAAATCGCGCTGAAAGTTCGGAGCAACGCACTCGAAAAAATACGCACCCTCGATCATGCGTAAAACGGCTTAGGGGAGACTATCCCTAAATCAGCCCTTCGCGTATACACGCACACATCGAAACGAGAGAACGCCCCAAACCAAAAAAAAAATAACATAACCACAACAATTTATAATTGCAATTAGGAAACGGCAACTTTTGAAAATTCAAAAACATCGTCGAATCGCATAGCAAACCTTTCTTCCGTTTGGAAGCGAGGGATCTTCGAGATGTCGCTTTGTAGGTGTTTTTAAAGGGTCGCGTAGGGAAACAGACGCTTCTTCGGTTAAGGGATGGTTCTCTTCCTGAAGGCGCTTCAGCGAACTTCCTCGACTTCCGGCGGTGGTTTCGGTTCGTTTTCGCGAGGACAGCAGGCTACCGGAAGGACGAAGGGCTTGTTTATCGATCGACGCTTATCTTCCGAGTTGAAGGCGCAAGGGACACCCCTTGTTTGTGTACAGCGAGCCCTTTGGGTCTCGCACACACGCGCGCGCGTGCACGCCGTTGCGTTTGTTTGTTGACCATTGCCGGCATTCCTGGAAGGCTGTTTATCAATATTGTTAATTTTTTTTTTTTAATATAATACCGTGTTTCCCCGAAAATAAGACCTACTATGATTTTAATATAAGACCTACTCCGAAAATGAAGGTGATTCATTTAGACAGAGTAGCTGTCCAGGAACAACATGTGAACTTAACTTATTTGACGCTTCTCTATCATAAGTCATAACAAATATTAATAATTAAAAAACAATAATAATATGACAACTATTTTGAAATATTTTTTTATTTGGTTATATTTGACTTTTACTTTGTAAATTTTTTGATATATTGTATGTAATTTGTCATTATATTTTTCATTGCATACTTTTTTTAAATTAAATAAAAAAAGGTTATTTGAAAGATGGTTTAAATATAAGATCTACTCCGAAAATAAGATCTAGAGCAGTTTTCGAGTGTAAAATTAATATCAGACCGGGTTTTATTTTCAGGGAAACACGGTATTAAGCGTAATATTGACAGTTTTATGGTTATTAAACTGTATGAATAAACTTTTTTTTCTTAACAGTTTGTAAATTCGTTGAAATGATTATACCTATAATTCCATTTTTTCTCATCATAACACAATGAGTTGTGATTATTGTTGACGAAAATTGCGAGAGATTATTACGAAATTTTGCGGTTGCATAGTCAATGGTAAAATTATTGTCATTGTTTGTATAAATACATATTTGATTTGAAGCCGGCGAAGTTAAAAAGAATTGGTCGTTTCGACACGGAATAAAAGTTAGCAAACTCATTAATAAAGTTTTTTTTATTTTGAACATCACTTTCTTTCAGAATTCTTAAACATCTTGATTTTTTTTTTATTGTAGCGAATTATATGATTTGACTGAAGTAGCATTCAAATAAACGACTTTTCCAGAAGTCACCGGTTTCATTTGAGAATATTTTTTCGATAATTGACCCAATTAATTGGGTAGTAGCATAAAACGGGATACGAACAATGTTGGCTTTCTCTTTCGAAATTAATTTCTCAAACAGATAAAACGAGTGTAATTAGATAACAGTTCGAATATTACGCATTTGCGACGCACGAACAAAAACCGTTTCATCGTCGTATCCACTTTCACAACTAGTAAATGCACATTTCGTCACGATTCGCTATATGTGATCGCAATTTATGTGATTTCTCTATTTGCGCATTTCTTTTCCTCGCACAATTCGTATTGAGTAACAAACTCGAGATGTTTACTTTGAAGATTTCGTAGAGCGATTTATTCATCATCATATAACGTCCATTGAAGGACAAAGCTTTTCTGTTGTACAATCAGGAAATAAGACATTATTTTTTCGGTGGAGTGATAGAGGGAAGTTGTTTCTTAAAAAGTTTTAGTTTTGAATACAATCTCTTTAATCTCACTCTAACGGTACATGATTACATCCATTTGCTGAACATGTAGCTCAACATCAGCAAAAGTTATGTTAAAACATTATAGTTATATTAGTGGTGAGAATGAAAGGAATTAAAAAAATAAAGAAATAAGCAATACACACTTTTACGTTTTTTCTCTATATTTCTATATCTACAAATAGATTATTAAAAAAAAACACAAAAATAAACCTTACAAAGGTATATAAAATTAAATAGCATTCCTTATACTTGAAAATTATATTACCAGGATAAATTAATACAGATAATAGATATTTCAGTACACAGGCGTTCATGAAACACAAAGCGCATGCCTCATCTGATCAACATATTTACACAAAACCAAAATGAATAATACACATTTCTAGCAGTCGCATCACACAAAAACGCAATATTCACCCACCGCCCGGTTCTTTCGAATATGAAAAATAATTTCTTTTGGATTATTATAAATTGAAAAAAGTTCAAACTTATCCTTTCATGAACTATCTAAATGTTTATTTATTTTTGTGCTTATGAATACAAACGATTAGTCACTGAAAAAAAATATAAATAATATTTACAATATTTATTGAGAACAAAAAGCGAGCAAGTATTCGAGTTCATTACATAAGTGGATTCACAAGTTAATCTTAAAGAAAATAAATTAACTACATAGTTACTAAAAACTTACATGTACATAAACAATTATCAATTAGAAATCATTAACACTCAATATCATCTTCAATGATTTCTCACAATGTTATTGAGGAGTTAATTAATAAATATATATTGCTTTCAATTTATGTTGATTATGACAATTTGACATGAACATCTGAATGTAAAAATTTACGTTAATTTTGTTAAGATTTTGATTAGCTTAACGTTTAAAATAAAAATCTGAGGATCGGATAAGCCTAAAAGTGGATCAAATGAAAAAAGTAATAATTGAAAATAAATATATTTATTAAGAGAAACATTTAAATCGTCAACTTAAAATTATGTATATTTTTTAGTAATTACACATAAAGATCACATGGCGTAAGAATATGCAATATAAAGCATCATCATCAAAAATATGTTCGTTATAAACTCAACAAAAAAACTGTGCAGAGATCGAACCGATATAAGAAAAAACATGTTAGAACAAAATTGAATTAATCAATGTAGTGTACTTCAATTCGAAATACTAATTAATAGACAAATACAAGATAAAAAGTAATCACGAAAAAAATGATTTCTTTCAGAAACAATAATTTATTTATAACTAAATATTGCAATTATTATTTTCTCTAATATCTATTGTGATGAATACACCAAAAACCGTTAATTCCTATGGGATTTTACAAATTAGTGTAACAAACCCAATTTACAGCCGAAAATATAAAGATACGTTAAATTTCGTTATTTAAGGCATACGGCAGTAATTTTTGGTTTATACAAATAAAATTGTTAAACAATTTGAGCTGGTAAATTGTGTTGGGCATGTATTATGTTTCAAGAATAATATCGACAGATAGGACACAGTTAACAAATGCAGGGCGATGGGTAGCAAAAAAGCTAGATCCAATTCGAAAGGTCCGCTAATCGATAAACGATTGTTCCACACACGCCTTTACACGTTTTTCATATTCACGTCTATTTTCTTTATATAACTGTGCTGCCATTGAATTTGCAGGCGAATTTGGATTAGGATCACTCAAGAGCGACTGAAAAGGAAACAAAGTCGAAATTTCAATATTTATATTCAAACAATATTCATTACTGAAAAAAAAAAGACAAAATTACTGACCTGTATCGAGGTGAGAATGGCGGAGACGTCATAAGTTGGACTCCATCTATTTTGTAATATGTCTAAGCATATACCGCCGTCGGCGTATACGTTGGGATGAAACATCTTGGAAACGAACCGTACCGTCGGAGGTTTATTAGGATACTCTTCTGTGAATTCTATAGTTAATTTGAAAGTGCCGTCTTCGAAAGGTGTATCGTGAGGACCAAATATCACGGCGTTCCATATTAATATGTTGTTATCTGTTGGCGCTCCGGACACTCCGGTCGGTGGATCTTCTTGCAATCTGTGAAAAAAAAAATCAAAGTCATATTTTCAAGAATATAGGTGCACAATAATGACAATACAATACACAGTGGTTGTTTAAAATAGAACAAAAAAATTCTGCACAAAAAATAACTCAGATGATCGAATACAGTTTTATGTTGAATCATCGTGTGTAGCCTATACAATGTCCATTCTTGGACAAGGCTATTTTAGACACATTTCCTGAATGTTTGCATTTGTTGTGTATGTTTATGAAAACGATAACCCTCAAGAAGTTAAGAACACTAAAAGCCACGTGTGAAGTAAGTGGGGGTCCAGGGCTCCCCTCTAAATTTTAAAATTAGTTACAAATGTTATTTTATTATGAGAATTAAGGACATCTCAAAACCGTGATATATCTGAATTATTTCTTTTGAATTCCTCGAATTAATTCACATATTATATTTCAAATGAAAAACACCAGCATATTTGTATTGCATATATATAAATGAAATTGTATACATGAAATGCCCAGAATTCTGTATGCCCCTCCAGAAAGTGGGACCTTTGCGATTGTTTAGGTGAAATTTAAATATAGAGTTCTTAGAAAATGTAAATATGGCATAAGTAGCTTCGGCAAAACTACTTATGCCAGTTCCCAGCCGAGTCAGCTCAAGAAGCTGGAATAAAGGAGGACTTGTGTAACAGGCGAGACGGTGGGCTTCCCTTAAATAAATGTATGTAAATTGAATGCTTCAACTTGCTACTAACTAATTTTGGTGGCCAACAAGAAATCTGTGGCAAAATCAAACCGTTGAATCGTCACGAGCAGGACAAAGGTCTCTCAAATATTTTTTATTCGCTTAAATCCTGATCCCCTCTCACTCACACTATATCATACATCTTGCATACTTCGTTTCCTGCGTGATTTTTTTGCAGGCGTTTAACGCCTTTTGGACATCAATTTAGGATTTCTCTCTATGCAATATGACCGTTTCAGTTTTTTCATACGCTCCTTTACACTTCACGCCCCCGTTCCTTCCTTTCGCGGTCCCTACGAGGTAACAGTTTTTCGCCGACCTAATATCAGTGACACATAAACCGAACGAGTAAAAACAGTCTCACACATCGTAGCGACATTTTTTTTGGTTTATTTTTCGATCGATTCGAGGTCGACTTCGATCGGGTCGACCTGTTGATCGGAGACGAGGTTTGGCAGACGAGCCAGGCTCATGGCCGCGAACTTGACGCTTTCGACACTGACTTGGCAGCACGTCAGTGGAGCGAGGTCGCCGCGGGGGGAGGGGCGGGGTGAGGCGCGGCGAGGGGGGCGCGCCCCCTCGGGCGGGGGCGCATATGGCGCGTTACCTTTTGAAGTCCCTCATGAGGCGCCTCCGCGCCGGGGTAGACATGCTGTGGTCGGTCGGGGGGCGCGCGTCGCGTCACGGCTGTCGTCGGTCGCTGGTCGCGCTGGTCGCTCCGGTCGCTGGCCAACGGAAGGGGTCGGCGATCGATGACGCCTCGGCACAGCCACAGCCAGAAGTCAGTCGGCCACTGGTCGCCTTTCGCTCTTTGTTGAGTCGAAAAGACGTAGTGCGAGCTCACGCGAGACGCGAACGCTCGCCGCCCCCGCCTCGTACCGCTCGTCGGGATCGATCGCTTCCTCGACGAGGGGAAACGTGCGGTTTTTTTTATGCTTTTCAGGATTTTGCGAACGATGCGAAAATTTTGACGAACGGACGAACGTTTAGAAATTTATCGACAAACAAATCTCGGTTGAATTCATTTTTATTTGGGGAAAATTTTTAAATTTCTTCAATAAAAATTGTGAAAATTCGTTCGGGCGTCGCATATACATAGATAATTTGAGAATAAAATTGATCGCTTGAATATAAATTGTGTTTTCATTCCATCGATTATGTTAAAATTATCTGCGACGAGACGTTTGCCCAAACGACAATGGCACACACCGACAGGAGCACAGACGACACGTCTGCTCTTTGAAGCACGGTGATATTGAAAATATTCCATTTCGAAAAATTAAAACAAACTGAATTACATAATTAACTTTGAGTCTCGCCCATTTTAATTTTAAAAATTATTATTAATCGAGTATTACCTTTTTTTCAGTTGGTGTTTTTCATTGATTTCACAATTAAATGACATGTATTTTTTTTAAACTATAATTTCAGTTGTAAACTTGTTAATACATGTCTTGCTAGTTAAGAAAAATTAATTTCTTATTTTTTTATTAATATTAAATTTTAATCACATTTATTCTGTTAAATTTTATGAGGATCAAATTTCCATGTAACCAGGGTTTTTTTTTTTTAATAATGAAATCCTGTGCCTCAAAGATTTAAATGATCCAATTAACGCTTTATAATTTATTTTGATTATCATATTTCAAAAGTTTTCGCCTATCGTGTTGAAGGTTCGCGTGCTAGTGTCGTTTGAGCAAACGACATATTTGTTGTTATCGACAAGTGTTGGCAACTATGCAGTTTGACACTGACAACTTATCCACGCAGGTTATGTTGTCGACAAACGTCAACCGAGTTCATAACTCGTCAAAAGTAAAGTAAAGGAGTATTTTTCGATGAAAAGTATCGACAATGAATCAATCGAAAATAATTGAGTTCAGCAAATCGACGGTAAGCGATACGATATTTTTATTGCGGTTCGATAACAAAATTGTGTTCATAATTATCTCTATTATATCATTTTCAGCTCATAAGTCTAAAAGCTGAACTTCTACGCAAGCAAGATGAAGTTAACAAAGCTAAACTTGAACCAAAAAACCAAATCAATAATTTTGTACCGTCTTCGAGATTTGAAAAAGAACAGGAAATTCCCGAGAAAATTGTGATTAAAAAACCCACAGTCGATGCTGAAGAAGCAGAAGCTTTGCGGAAATCAAAGTACATCATCGTTATATATTTTTACCGTCTTTTAAGTATCTCTCACCTAAAAATTTAATATTTGTGCCTAATTTCAGTACTTTTGTTTACATGTTCAATGTGTAATTGAAGAAATCTTTTGAAATTTGATTATGGAGGTTATATTCTTATTTCGCACGTTCGCGTTTGAATTCTAGTTATTTTTCGTTTCAGAGTATCGCTAGAAAGAAAATCCAAATTGTATGAACATTTATCTGAAGGTTTTGTATCCACCGATAAAGAAGAAAACTATTTGGTTAATTTTCAAAGGAAAGCTAACGAAAATAAACAATGTCATGAAGAAACAATAAATAAAAGCGACTCTGACTCTGACTCTGCTGACCATACGAACGAAGATAATACTGAAAAACCTGATTTACCTGACGATGAATGGTATGATGGAAGTGATTGTTATAAAGTTTATCATGATTGATAAATATACATTTTCAAAATTTTGATTTTCAGGGTTGATTTTGAAGATTGCTTAGGCAGAGTTCGCCGTTGTCATAAATCTGATTTAGATACTTACAAAGAGCAAGATAAAGAATTACGTGAATCTCTTCATCCGAGTGAAAAAAAATCTTACAGTGAAAAGCAGTGGGTCAAAGAAGGAAGTGTATGTATTTTTTTCCTGTTATTTTTTTACTTTTGGTCATTTTGTTCCATGTTTCATTCGTAATCTTAATTTTAGTCACAAATTGAAGAGCCTCTCGATGAATACAAGGAAATGCTGAGAAAACAATGGGAGCAAAAAGAACAGGAGTTGCTAAATAAAGATACTGTCTTTTACGAGGATGTTCTTTTTAATGGTATGTTTTTCAAATTTATCCTATCATACTTGCCAAAACCCGCATTATTTTGTCATTTTTCTTGTTTTAAGTTGTATCCATTTTTGTTTTGAAGTTTAATTATCTGGGGTTTTATTTAAAAAATCAACGTTACTATATTATGTTTCAGTTGAGGAAAGTATATAATTTTCACATAATATTAATTTTCATTATCAATGAATATATATATATATTTCTTTGGCTTAAATGTCTTTATTGAATCAAAAATCATATATTATATAATACAATCATAGTTAAGAATCCACAGGTGCTCATAATTTATTTCATGCAAAAAGCTTACACATATCGAAAAAAAAAACCTAAATCAAAATAGGTATATGCTATTGACACATTATTTCCATATTGATTTTATTGCTTTATGAAATAATATTGTGTTTAATATATTTACAATAAAGTGAAAAAACATGACTCCATCATAAATTAAATTAATGGTGTTTCACATCTTCTTGATATTCTTTTGATTTTTACATAGTGCTGCTATTTAACGATCTAAAAAATTATGCAAATATGTATTGTATTATATATTTATATTATACATAAATATGGCGTATCGATATTTTAAGTATAAGTGGTACATAGTTACCCTAAAATAACTATTTATTATTATCAAACATTTTATAGTTATCACAATCCAAAAAAAATCTACGAAGTTTTGTAGACTAATGTTTATATATTTTGTGTCAAAGTGGTCGGTTTCTCACATATTCATATATCCTTACATGCTCACATACAAATTTCCACATTTATACACACACATATAGTTAAAATTTTGTTTTCTTTATATTATGATATACCTAGAGGAATGGGCCTATTTTAAAGTAGTTACAACAATATATTTTAAGGCATTGAGGTTAAACAATATTTTACATGTAATCAAACATTTGAGAGCAAATAAATAATTAATATGAACGTTAATAGTGTTTTTTCTATGTGTAAATGTGTTTCGTGCTGTCCTATTGTTTAAAGGGAAATGAAAGCGTTGAAACAAATATTTGTCATTATATTGTGATATTTTAATTCTTTTTAACAAACAAATATAGTCTTTTGCTCATATAATTTAGGTTTTTATTACAAATGGTAACATTAATTATTTTCATATAATCAATTTATTTACAATTTTATCACAAAATTGATGCAGGGTCTACACATTAAATACTCGTGTTATAAATACGTGTGTAAACTTTTTTAAGTGTGCGAGATATATACTTTTTTTCATACTTGTCGTATAATTTTGTAAGATGAAAAACTCTCGTTTATATCGACCCTGGAGTTACATGCATTGTTTTTTTTTTTCATAAATTGGGTGTGTTTTTTACCAATAAATGGCCCCCCAAAGCCACATGGCCCCAAACTATTATGAATATTTTTACGATATAATTAACATATTGATTTTTTATTAACGCGTCATAAAACAACAAATTTCTTTCCGCCGAATAATATGCTACAAAGGAAGTACTATCCTTAATTCTTAAGTGGAATGAATTATTTATTTCCAAAAACATAATTTAGAGTGTCATATTGAAACCAATGAATGAGATATAT
>JAOXNN020000021.1:6439993-6494867 GCA_028571205.2 Hydropsyche betteni
TATATTTATATGTATAAATGTATTATTTACCATAAACGACATTGAGACCATAGAACCATAGATTCTTAATTTCACTCCATCCTCTAAGATTGATGGTATTATAGAAGTATGATGTTTTTTTAAATTGTTTCTTTATATTTTAGCTGAATATTGTAATTTCTCACCTGAATCATACGACTGAATGATACTATTGTTGGTCTGCATAAGAAAGATTAGTGTTGGTGTGTTCTAGAATGATTCAATTTCCATATTAATTCTCTAATGAATAATGACAAACAATTCTCATTAGCAATCACCCAAGTTAAGAACCCCTAGTTGAACAAAATCGTTCAATTGTATGTCGCTATCAGTTTTCTAATGTAAATTGGCGTGTCTTGACGATCGATTTTAGTATTTAAATGAAAAATTGATTCAATTCAATACATATGCGATGCCTATCGTCCAAACGATAGACGTTAAGATAATTTTACTTCCTTGTATGGAACTTGCACCGTTTTCTGGTTTCAAAGTCGTCACTGGTACATCTGTCGTCGTCGCAGCAGCAGTAGTAGTAGTCGGATTACTTCCACTTCCTTCTACGGTGTCTTCCTCGTCATCCACAGGCGCTCCCTGCGACGGAGACATTCCGTCATGGCCCAAAGCAGCTGGTGACGGCAAAGAATGACTTGTCACAGTTTCCTGGCCCGAAATTGGGGTCATTATGTGGATGTTAGTGTTATTCGGTCTGTCGTCGCCGTTCAAAATCAAAGGTTTTTGAGGAACGTTCGCCTCGTCGTTCATCATTGTTTCGCTCTGGGGAGTTGTAGTTTCGGTCAAGTCTTCGGGAATGTCGTCTGATGCGTTTTTCGATTTTGCTTCGGCGTCGATGGTTTGTGGTTCTTGTTTGTCGGCGTTTTCTGATGTCATCGAAAACGATTTGGATAACTCTTCTCCGAGAGCTATGCCGTTGCATAAAGTACTGTTGCAGGTGCATAATATGTTCAGATTATCTGCCTCGTTTTCCACAGCACAATATTCCGTTAAAGTCTTGGAGCAAATCCTAGATATGATGTTGCCTGGAAAATGTTATAAAAAATATGAATCGTCATAATGCATGCATTTGATAGAAAAGTCTCGATTTAGTAGTTTTACTTTTAGAATTCGTTGTGATGCCACAATAATTATAATCGTTGCCACAATTAACAGAGAATTGCTCATTTTCCGTGAAATTGACGCAAGACGGCGGCTCCATGGCGGTGTACCATTGTTGAGATTCTGGACCGCAAGCGTAACATTTTTGTTCAGAGTCTTGCGCCGAAGATCCTGAAAAAGATAATAGGTAAAAGTAAATACGAGAAAATATAAAATTTCAATGTGTTCATGCATTTTTTAATTTAACGGTCGCGATCGATCCCAGACGTGTGTGAATTGGCCACGTACGTAGCAGCCGTTGTTCCTTTTTTTTCAGTCCCGAAGGCGTCTTTGAATTATGTATACGTTCAGTACTCATTTATAAACTCAACGCTAATGTTGCCTCAGACTTGGAGATCTCTAAAACATCTCAAAAAACATTCCCAAAAAACCTTTCAGACAACTGGGGAAAAAATTCAACGAGTTTCTTTTTCGGCGTATATATTCATCAAAAATGTAGATTTCGATTTTTAATAATATAATATATACTGTATGCTACGCTACATTTGTGTAATCGCTTCGTCCATGGCGAAGAAAATAATCTCGTAATGTACATATATGAAATTTAACAACGTCTGCTGGTGTAGGTATAGGCCTTACTTAATACAGGTTCATGATAGGTTCTTCATTTAACGTCTTCTATCAAATATGACAGTTGGCGTATCTTACAAAAATAGTGAAGACTTTTTTTGTTTACGAGGCAAATTTTTAAATATTAAATGCAAAAAAAACTAGTTTTAATTTTAGTCGATAGTAAACTTACTGGAATATTTTCTATATTATAATGACAGCCAGACAAATGGATGATTGTATAATACGAGCGAAACAGCCATTAACTACAATAGGAATTATTTTTTGAGTACCAATTTTCGACACATTTTCGGTATTAGATTCATTCAAATCGTCTGAATGTGCCATTCATGCCAATATAATATGCATTTTGTGCAAAAACGGCGCGTTCGTTTGACGCTTTTCGCGCTTGTAAATTTATAACGACGCCTCCTATTTTTATTTATGTATAAGCACACTCCATTATCGAGCCGCATTATAAATTCAATTGTGATAATTTCCGAACAAAGCCCACCCGAAAACGCAATACCTGAACAAAAGAGATTTTCGCCACGTATATATACACAACCGTTTTTCCCCAGGGATTAAATCGGCAGTGTGCGATCTGTTGCGAAAAATTAAAGGAGAAAAAAATCAAATACAATAGGAACGTCTGAACGGAACGCGATATCGTTTTCAGTTTATTATTTCGTATTTTCATCGTCTGCGTAAACAAAATCGACGAATTTTTCATAAAGACCCATCGGATCCGTTGTAGCGAATGGACGTGTTTGCACAGATGTTTATGGACGTGTATGTAGCATTTGCGCTTTTCTTGTGTGAAAATTGAAAAAAATTCAATCGAAAATCTTTCGCGTGTCCGAAAAAATCATACAATCGCTAAATATCATATGTGAATAATATAACAAGAACTTTCTTTCTTTGGAAATATTCACTTTTTCAAATGGATTATGTATTCATCTATTGATTATGCGTCCTGTTTCTTAACTTTATTATAATTGATCATAAAAATCGTTAAATATTCGTAACGAAATTTATTCATTTTCATTTGTAGATACTTTTAAGATCTAATGAACGCATACAAATTCACTTAACTACGACTACGACTATGGCCTTACATAAAATTAACGAAAACACATTTAGATATAATATAAATATTACATATATTTTCCATAGACGCCACGACAACTGCGGCGTTCGCGCAACTCCTTTAGTTCAGACCGCCGAAAATTGCCTCTTTTCCCGCGCATTTTTGATAAATACATTTTTATATCTTTCGGAGCGAGAAAATTTACGCTCGAGTCGCTCCGAGTTTCTTACCATATATTTAATGAGACGTCGTGAGAGATCCACTCCAGCCTCTTCGCTCGTAAACGTTGGACGTGGTTTGTCGATTAATTCGACGCGAAACTTTGCTCGTAAAATGCTAGCGAAATTTTGGCGATATGAAATTTTTAGGGCGAGATTGAAAATTAAGTGTTTCTTATTATATTGTATCGTTTTTTTTGTTGTTGTTGAAATTTTGGTTTTTGAGCGATAGCGGAGGATTTTTTATTAATGCAGATTATGTTATCGCTTGAGTTCCAAATCATGTTTTTAGTCATTTCCTGCGTCGTATTATTAGATGTTTCGATTCGAAATGTGTTATAAAAATGACTAATTACCAAGATTTTTTGTACGTTATTTTAACGATTTACTGTACTGACGTTTGAATAAAAAAATTGATACAATACATCTGTCTGATGCATCATTTGGGAAAGATCTAATATTTCAATGATTTAGTATATTCAAATGTATCTCATTTAAATTTTAGTATAATAAAATTTGAATAATATTTTATATCAAATCATTTAAATAATGTACGAATATATGACAGAATTAAATTGGTATCGTATAAATATGAGAAATACATACATAGTGACTTTGTTTATTATCAACAAAAAATAATAAAGAGGACGTTCATATTAACTTAAATCTAGGCTTAACTCATTTTTATCAAAGTTGGCGTTTCCGCCACTCACATATCGGCTCATAATGTTTTGCAAATTTTATGAATGAAAGTTGCGTAATCAATTTTCAGTTCCAAAAACGCTATTTCAGTTATACTTGATCCAAAATATTAATTACTATTTTTAAATATGACATGTCTAAAACTTAGGAAAAAAAATAAGTTCATTACAGTTAAAAAGTATTTAAAAATATTGAATTATATTATATTTCGAAATAAAGAAAATTGAGATACGCTACATTCAAATATAACGTCTGATACGATTATGGTTTATAGTTTGAAAAATCTTCAATAGTTAACTAATTGCAAAAAGAAATTCCCAAATTTTCGATGTTACACCAAAAAATTATATTACAATCAAATAATAAATATAGGCGTATATTTTAATAGATCAAGTCAATGCTCTATGTATTTATTGCGCAGAATTTTCCGCACAATCGATTCGAAAGCGCGGGTAATGGAATTTTTTCAATTTATACACGCTCGTATATAATATATTATTTCATGTAGGTAATCGGAGGGATATGTTAGGTGTGTCGGAGACGAATAAATAAAAATAAACGTGCGTTTAGAAAGCGGCGTTCGGGTGAGGTCGCGTACCGAGAAAAACTCCCGGAAAATATTTTCCCGGAGCGTCGGCTACGTGACGTGTGCGGTAAAGTTAATTTCGCCGATTTCCCGATTTCCTAACGAAAATAAATTCACTTCTCCATTGTTTGCAGTCTTTTCGAACGGGTCGACTTTTAACTTTTGTACGTATTCGTATATCAATTTATTTTCGACTCCTTTTTATTCGTATTACGACTTGATTGTAATTTTTTTCCTATATATCCGTTGGTGAACAAGACTTTGTGATGCAGCATCAAAAAATTAGATATTTTTGGACTTTGGTTACAGAAGTCCATCTCTTTATTCGCATTATATTTATATTAGTAAAACTAATGCATTTGCTTAGGTTAGACCGTTGCAGGTTATTTGCCTTGTATAAAAAATATACGTTTGTTTGCTATAATTTGACATGGTTTCATTATTATTTTATTCTTAACAGTTCATAATATTATATTATGTTTCGAGTTCTACTTATGATTATGTCCTTTTACACTAATTGATAACGTTTGACGGTTTGATAATAATAATCGTTGACTGATACGTTTGTAGGGTCACGAGACATAAAACGAACAAACATAAAACAATATACAAATTTACGCTGTCAAATCTAATTTCGATATTGTACATCTTCGATATCTATTATTTGAGAAAAATAATTTAAAATATTGATGCCTGTATTTAAGATGACTTTTGAACGCTTCTTAATTTGACGTGAAAGTTTTTTTTTCAAAAATCGATTAGACCTTAATATTTTTCATATTTCAATTTAAGAAAACAACACAACAATACAAGCATTATGGTTAAATCGTGAAATTTTATGGATTTAATTTTTAAATGATAATTTATCATCAATGTAAGTAAATCTATACGTTTTTTTTTTGTATATTGACTTGGGATTTTTTTTCAAACAAGGAGAATATTTAGTGCAACGGGAAAGACACAAAGGTTATTTCAAAACTTACGAATAATTTAGATTGAATATTGACGTTCGATTGATAAGTATCATAATTTTTGTTATGAATACAAAACCTCTGATTCATTTCTTCTGATTTTTGAACAACTACGTAACAAAATGTCGCCATCAAATCTCGTTTATTCGAGTATTTTTCCCAAGCCACCCTTTACACATTAGCCAAACGTGCGCTTTTACAAACGCGAACACGCTAACGTTACGCGTTCAAAATATAATATCAGAAAAGCACACGCACACACACACACACAAGTATATAAAACACACGCGGAACACACACATGTTTTATTTAACGACGTTCAAAATGCTAACGATATTTTCGAAATCACATTACGCCGAGAAGATTCCCTCGCAGTGCCTCAAAGAGGGAAAGTCGCGTAATTTTCGCAGGCCTTTCGAAATTCGCCTAATCGAATATTTCCCGGTTTTAATTCGGCGAAAAAATCTTTCATCAATCGATTTTCCGCTCCGGTTGGGATTGCCTTTCGCCCGCTCATGTAATTGTCGATTTATATTTACACGTTTTTCCGTTTAATTTATTTGCGCACATTTAATTCGGGATATCTCTCTTCGTTTTATCGACTGGTGCTATACTTGGTGCGATCTCTTCTTGTCCCTAGGGAGTGGCTCGTACAACACTTCCCCTATCCAATCTCATTGACCGTCTACGTGACCATCCAGTTGCCGTTTCGATCATTATTACGTTTAGAATCATCCTAACAAAGTTGATTTTATTGCATACATTGTAATTATTCGTGTGTTCCGATTGTGTCGGTTGATTTGCATCTTGATTGGTTCGGTCATTAGAGATGTTCGAAAGGATATTGGGATTGTTCTTGTGTTTGTAAATAAAATGTAATTTTGAACACGTTCAGACGGGGTAATGAGTCTGATTCATGATAATACGATTGTCACTTGAAACTTTATCAAATATGTCCTGATTAATTGTATTCAAATAGTTTTACATTCCAAAAATACAGTGAAATCCCGTATTGACGTGCCTGAAATTCACGTTTTTCCACTATTTCGTTTCATTTTAGTACATTAATACTGGCTTATACGTTTTTATTTGCCTCAGTTTACGTCTGATATATTTAAAATTTGATTAATTTTATAAAAATATTTACGAAATTCACGGTGACTGACAATCTTTGTTCTAACGCATCAGGCGCTTGTTGCTGAAATTTGTTAATTTTTAATATTTCTGTTATTTTTTTTTGTTTACCCTATTCAAACGGTTTTTTGATCTTGCCATTAATCTTAACATCGAAAGTTTAAAAGCATTTATGTCATGGAAAAAGCTTATATAAACCTAAAATTTTTTTTCAAAATATTTTTTTTTTTGATAAACGCAAAAATGGCGTTTCACTATAGTTTCGTACATCAAATCCTCTTTTTACACGGATGTTTTTGCACGGATTGGAAATAATACCGTCCAAGAAAAAGAACCGATTATTTTTTTACATTTATATTTTACAATTTAATTCGGTTTTTAAAAAAAGAAAAAATCCATATTAGACTGCATTATGTGCATCCTGTGAAAAAATGAATTCACAGCATCTGATAACCAAATTTTTATTTAAAATCAATGAAACAGAAGATGGAAATTTTATTCAAGATACATTTATAGATAAATCACCAATAAAAAATTTCCAGCGACGAATGTGATTTTTCGCCACAAAAAAACAACAGAAAACGGGCACGTTTACTATTTAGTAGTGATACTGAATGATTAAATAGTAATGTTAAATATATTTTTTTAAATAATATAAATAATAAAAATTTAACGTTTTTTAATTGCGTATTACTAGTTGAAACCTATCTACCATTTTTATGTGAAGACCTTATCTTTTTTTGCACGGTAGTCTTTGGAACGTATCCCCCGTGCAAAAAAAAAATTTGGTGTATTAGTATTGCCAGTAAATTTCGAAATATTTCAAAAATTTTCTTTCATGCTTATTAAAAAAAAAAAAATACCACAAGAAGTCTCGAGCGTACGAATAAAAATTGGCGTCTGAATGGGTTAATAGATTTTTCCGACCTCCCTCATGCGCGACATTTATTGAAATTTGGAACACCTCCGGCGCCGTTTGCAAAGAGAAAATCCATTACAGGTCCAACATTTACTCGGAATCCGAAGGCTCGCTTTCGCTCCCGAAGGTGTAGCCGGCCAGATTTATTATGGATTTTTCGCGAAAAATGTCGCCGCACTCGCGTCGTTTCGCTGAAAATATGCGACGAAGAAAAACGTTTTTATTTTTCATTTTCCCGCCCGATCCGAAACCTTTTTATCCGCTCCGTTGGACGTCGCGGCCGGGATTATGTAGTACTGCGGTTTTAACGTTTGTTCTCGTGATTGGTGTTCTGGCTTTTATGTTGGCCGAACGATCGAGTGATTTTGATGTGTGTCGTATTTTTGAGTATCGGGGATTTCAAATTCAGGAAAGTATAACGAAAATTTTGAAGTGTTTACGTATTTGGTTTGGCGTATAATGATGTGGTCGATGTTTTGTAGTGTATGCGCGAATTGATTTTTGATTTCATTGGTCGCTGATTTTTTTTCAATACTGTGAAACCTCGTTTTAATTTACCCGGAATTCACATTTTCCTTGTAGTTTTTTTCAATTTTTGCAATCCTATTTCATTTTAATACTTTTAATACCCGTTTTTACGTTTTTATTCATGAAATATTGAAAATTCAATGTACTGTATAAAAATATTCAATTAAATTTGCGGTGATTGACAATTTTTGTTGAAACATATCGATCGCATGTTGCTGACATTTTTTAATTTATAATTTTTCTGTTATTTTTTTTTAAATTATAAACGGTTCTCTGATTTTGCCTTTGAGGCGACGAAATCGAATATTCAAATCCATTTATATCATCAATAGAGCTTGTATAATATAAGGTAATGATACCAGTGGTTGACTATGTACTTGGTGAACCACTTTTCAGAAAAATGTGAAAATTAAGGTTTTCAAAGACGGAAATCTTTCGGAAAGTGTGGGATAGTTAATATGTAACAACATCTAACATCTATCGCATCTTTTACGAAAGATTATCGTCTTTAAAAACCTTAATTTTCACGTTTTTCTGAGAAATGGCCAATCACTGTTGCATCACCTTAAACCTGAAAAAAAATTTCCCTCTGATTAAGTTTTTATATCGGACTCTTTAAAATCATAAAAACACGATTTCATTGTATATAAACGTATTTATTTACTAAAAAAGTCAATAATTACTATCAAATTCTAAAATATTGTGAAACTTCCGAACATTGATTAGCAGTCAATATCATAATTTTTCAACAACATAAGTGAAACATTTCGAAATAAAATTTTATCACTATGATGTTGAATGAAAAACTGCTTAATTCGAAACAGATACAATACACAAACAAAAAAGACACTTCCAAAATAATATTCTGAAACAAATAAGCATTCTGAAACATCGCATCACATCATGTATTATACGATATCGAATCAAAAACACGAATGCATATTTATAATGCGCCTAACAGCGTTTATTATTCCGGAAGTTTGTAGATAAAAAAAATGTATGCAAATTTAAAAGCTGACCTCTTTACATCTCGAATGCCGTATGTTGTGTGTTTTACGCATCGACATCGAGGCGCAAAAGGTTCCGCCCTCACAATAAAATACGGATCCGACCCTGGAGGGTGGCGCAGACGATATGAATATTTATAACGCCTTCGGTACGCAGCCTTCCACTTTCGCTTGTGTGTGTGTGTGTTATCATATTATATAATGTGTGCTGCATTCGGTCGTGATGTATGTTCCAGGGACGGTGTTAACCTTTTTCAAAACACTGACATTTAACGCGAAAGTCGGCGAAGAATGCCCCTAAAGCGGATTCAGGGCGCCTCCGGGAACAGTAAAGTCATTCCGCTCGAGGAAAAGCCATTCCGATGTTTTATGGAGAAAAATCCGATGCCTTTTCTCGTTCGTTATCTTGAAAAAATTTGGATTAATTCTAAATAAGTCATTTTTTTTATTTCGATCTTTTTTATTTGAATTTTGATGCTATGGGGGTTTTAAGCTGTTTTGAGTTTCGTTATGCGAATTAGTGAATCGTTTCGTATGCGGAGTGGATAAAAAAGTTCTCGTTTATCGCTGAAGTTTCATTAAATAAATTCACTGGAGACCGACATTTTTTACATGCACTTTACGACAGACTAACATAGTGTACGCTTTTTCTGAAAGTACAGTTGTGACGGAATTTGAATATATTTTTTAATTAATTGTTTGTTCAATATATGTATTTTAAAATAGTGATTAATGTTTGCAAAAATACTTGAAATACGAAATGATCAAACTGAAAACTTTGAGTTTATTCAAGAAACTAGAATGTATTCAACAACTTTTCTTTTCAATTTCAACTTCATTAATCGAGTAAATTCATCACATGATAAAACTCTCATGTCTTTCAATCAAGTCCCATTAAATCAATTTGCTAGCGACCGTCGCTTTTTACATGCACTTTAACATAGTGCACATTTTCCTGAAAGTTTCAGGCGACGCCGGAAAATTTCACGGACGAATTTATGCTTTTCGAAAACGTGCAAATCCTATTATCTTAATGCGTTCCTGTTTTCGTCTTGTGCTATTTTTTTTATTTTCGCTTGTCAGATTTTTTTCAAATTATTCTGTCTGCTTCCCTCGGCCAGGGGTGGTCGCTCTTTTCGAAGGGTTGGGGTTTAGGTGGTTTGTCTCTATCCGGTCGTCGTCGTCGTTACGGAAACTAAATCTCTTTTATCCAAAACTAATTTAAGTTTTTATCCGCAGCGAAACGTGTTCTCACCTTATATCCGCGCAGAATTCCTAATACGGACCGACTTCTGTCGATAGACATCGCTTATTTAATAATGGTCGGGAAGCTTTTCAAAATATTTCGTTAGATAAAGTAAACTTCGCAACTTCATATTTTTTCATCGATAATATTATTTCTTATTAAAAGGATTTTTTAATATTTTCCGAGTGAAATGCATTAAAAATTTAGTTTCATTCGTTTTTCAATTCAATAAAAATGAAATTTATAATTATCAGATTTCGCAAAAACTATATCTAGTGAAACCCTGTTTTTGCGTTTTTGAAAAGACTGACAAAAATACATTATTAGTGGGAAAACGTAGATTGGGGGTTTAGTGTTCAAAAAAATTGGGTTTTCCGGACTGCAAAAATAACGGGAAAACGTGAATTCCGGGCACGTAAAATTGGGATTTTACTATATAAGTATTATACACCCAAGTCTCTTTTTACACGGAAGATACATTCTAGAGACTGCCATCTAAAAAAATATATAGTAACCATATAAAAATTGAAAATAATTTGAATTATTCACTAGTCTGCTTTGGATTTTACCATTGTGGCATAATAATACATATTATTTTTTAATTTTTATACCATGTTAAAGTGAAAAAACGGTTCTTCTTTTGAACTGCGTAAAAAGAGTTTTGGGTGTATTTAAAAAAAAATGATATTCATAATATAATTTTTATAAAAAAGACGTCATTCATCGCAAACGGATTAAAATCTCATTCAACCCACACAATCGGTCGACCCTTCGATCGCGAAACGAATCAAACACACACATAACATAATACACACACACGTATTTTTTAGTTTTGCAAATGTGGCCCTCGCAAAAGGGTTTCGGTCCGCCGAATTGTGCCGCATGCGGTATACCCTCGCTAGATTAACCACAGCTGGAGGTCGCGGTCCAGACGATGAGGTCCCGAGTCTTCGTCGACTTTTTTTGTTATTAATCCTATCGCTTCTTCGTCCTGTGGGTTCGAGGGTCCTTCGCGTAAGGGTCGTGCACCCTGCGACGGAGGCTTGTGGAGATTCTGTAGTAATGATCTCTGCTAGACGCTTTTTTCGCAGATTTTGCGGTTTCGAGACGTAGTTATGAATTAAGTCTGTTTGCGGTGTGTTCTTTGTAAAGTTCAATGGTTTTAGTGGTGATTTTCAATTTATTATTTAGCTAAGGTTGTAAAAATTTGGGAATGATTCGTTTTAGGGCTCAAACACTAATTGCAAATTATAAAAAATATCCTCTATAAAAAATTGCAATTGAATAGTTTTAATTTTTTAAATAATTTATGGATTTTTTACAAATCGTTATGTGTATAGTAAATGCATATCAATTATTTTTATAGACATCGATTGTTCATCTGTAAATTTTTTTATGTTTTAATTGAAGACTTTTATATAAACAGATCATTTGATATTTTATAATGAACAATAGTAAATATTTTGTTTTAGTTTCATTGAAGAATTATTCTAATTCAATTCAATATGTTTTGTCAGTTTTAATTTTCATTGATTTGCGGTATTCTTAAGTCATTCGATTTGTCGATTGTTCAAATTAATATAAGTTCGTTTAGCTTTACACCAGAGTTATCAAATTCAAATTACTTAATAGATTTGTAATATAAAGCAAAACTGTTTGTATTATGTAATATAATATTATAGTTGTGGTTTACAACATTATTATTGTTTGTTATTGCTTTTGGTAATTTCACATCTGTTGTTTCTCATAGGTTGAAGTGTTTTAATTGAATATGTATTGAATTTATAATATTAGAAAACACAATTTGCCGCAACACAAATTCGCTACGTTGATCGAAAGTTCTATAAATGATATAAACAGACGTTTAATTATCAAACCTATTTTATAATTCAATTTTGATAGTTCAACACCTAAAAGTAGTCAGTACATATTAACTATGTTCTGTAACGAATACATTGTATGGATTCGGCTACATTTGAGACAATTAATAGGTAAGCAAAACTGAGGATAGAGCAAATTCAATATTTGCTGATGCCGTTTTAGAATATTACCATTTCAATGAATTTATAGATACTATACACCACCAGATGTTAAATTCTACAGACAAAGCAAGATTCTTCGCTTTGTCCACGAACGAAGCAATCACACAAACGCAGCGTAACAACCACACCACTTATACCCTTTTAACCAATCTATTCGACAATATTGAACTATATTGACAAGACCATAATTATAAAACAACATATCGATCTCCCGAACTCCTATTTCGACTACCACAACACTATATCACGTCCACCATCAAAACGATCAACTACCCCAACGCTACACATCCCTCCTCGCGACGCCTACGTCCATCCGAACCACCCCCCGGATCAAACTCGTCGCATAATAATAACGACCCGAAGCGTCTTCGTTACGCCGTTACGTGCGCGAGCCGGGTCGTTACCATTACCGTTACCGTTACGAGCCAGGATCTGGTGACGAGAGGGTCGTTACGGCCGGGGAACTCGCTGCGTTTAATGACCGGAGCGTTCATATCGAGTGCTAACCTCCTTCGGACACCCTGATGATGATCAGCTAGGCCGCGGCCTCGTTTAGGGTCCCGGCTTAATATGTGGGTTTGTTTGCGCAGAGGCGAGTGTGCCGTTTGTGGACCGAGTCTTGTCTGATTGGCGATTTCGTTGTATGCATTTTGAGTAGTGTTTTTGTATCTACGTCAAAAGTGGCCTATATCTAATGATTCGATGATTTTATTTATATTAAAGTAGCGGTAGTGTCCGGCGTTGCTCGGGACTCGGCGTTTTAAATCAAATTATTTTTTATATGGTAATCGGTCGAACGATATATGGGGGAAACATTTTTTTGCGCACCGTCCCGTTTTGGGTTTTGGGAAATATGGTCACTCTATTTTGACGATGCTAAAAACCTTCATCACAAAAGTACATATAAATGCCAATTTTCATGGCGATTGGTCGAACAGTGTTGGAGTAATACGGCAACAAAAAAATGTACAAACATCCATTAATATGTATTATATATAGATAAATACATCGATTTTCGAAATTAAATGATAATTGATATGATCAATAATTTTCTGTGATTATTTATCGTTAATTTGGTACCTCGAGAGGTCCTTGTCCTTTATATTAATTATTATTAATTAATAAAGTAACCACTTCGTATGTTAAGACCTAATATGATACTTACAATTCGAAAAAAAATTGTTTTTTTTATGGTACATTGGAAAATACTCTAGCTGCAGTGGATGATTATGGCAATAGTATTCACTATAGGATAAAAATTTTCTTAAAGTCAATCCTAAAAGAGTTTAAATATTATACAATGAAATTCGTTCATATATTTTTGAATGGATTGAAAACAAAATATCAGATAAAAAACGTAGATCACGGGCTTAGAATAAAAAATATTGGGTTTTCAGAATCACAAAAATTAAATTTAAATTAAGGGTAAACGTTAATTCCGAGCACGTAAAATCAAGGTTTCACTGTATTTAAAATCGTTCTTTTCTCGATAGTCTAAATAATAAATTATTTACTAATTGTGCTACATATCGGATTAACTTTAATGATGCATTTATAAATTGTAGAAAAAAAAATCGTATCTGCAGTTTTTCAATAATACAAGTCGTAAATACTGGAGCGATTAACTTAACATAGCGATGCCATATGCAAAATCAGTACAATCCATATGCAAAATTAATGCAATAAAATATTTTATGTCCGCATAAAAATCAAATGTTTTTATTGAGCGCATGTCTCACGCTGCGCATAAAATTTAATATAAATGTTCCCGCTAAACCCGCGTGTCATTCCGCGTCATCAATTATAACTTCCACACTTTTGTTCGGGCGTAATTAAGTTCGTTCGTATTGTTTCCTCTTTTTTTTAATTACACAAGGTACGTCTATCTGGTGCATGATTTATCTCCAGTCGTTTCTTCCACGTCGAGTAGCAACCTTCCAAAATTCGCCGCAGAAACAAGAAAAAGTAGAGGGCCGCCAATCGAAAGTATCCGCTCTCTATCCGGCCGGTTTTTCTTCGTGGAAAAAGTCAATTTGTCGCAAAAGGGCCACGAACGTTTGCTCGGGTCCTCTAAGCGGAATTATATCTTATCTGGACCGTGGGTTGATTAAATTTGGCATCTGCAGGGTCGATCATGGACCGCAGTAGATGTTTCCAGTTTTACCTCACACCCCTTCGACAAGTTACTGCAAACACCTTCGAGAAGGGTTGACTTTCGCAATTAGATTGACACACGCGATACAAGCTTCTTTCAAATCTTAATCATTACTGTTTTAATGAATCAAATAAAAAATAAGATGATAAATTCTCGTCAAAAGGGACCAAGTATAATATGAAAGGAAGACCGACGGTTCGTTCCACTGCTGTTCCTGTTCCCGTTCCCACGCGGAAATAGTCTTGATAATTTATTTATACGCATTTTTCTGTTGAATTATTCAGGGACTGCGCCATAATAAAAACATTCGCACAAAAGGTGACCTTTTCGGTGGGCACGAACACCGCGCGACGGCCTCTCAATCTTCTTAATGGACGCCCGTGATCGCGGCTTCGTCTTAAATTCGCATGTCACATAATTAAATGATAAATAAAATATGAATGTTGGAAAGGAAATGTTGTATTTTTTCGCCAGAAAAAAGTTGCAATTGAAATTATCATTGAATGCTTTTCATCGCTCGTACAAAAGCATCGAATAAGTAAAGTGTTAATTTATTTCGACGCAAACTGAATCCTGCTTAAATGATTCATTTGATTTGGAATATATATTCGTTTTTATTTATTGGGACGATAAATTAAAAAATACACATCGACGTTTCATGCAATCAATCATTGCTAATATTGAATTGAATGGTTTTTCGAAACGTTACACTTAAACGGCTTTTCGTTAATAAGTATAAAAATTTAATATGCAGTGTGCAAAAGTGTAGTTATTTTCTCAAATTTGTAATAGAAAATAGGTAAAAACACATCGCAATGTAAATCTATGTTAATTTGAACTATTTTTGCAAACTCTATAAATAAAAGTAAGTTAATATTATAAATATATGAAAAAACTACCGGATTATTAAGACTTCACTAGAATCTCTCACTAGAGTGCCACTTACAATTAGTTTTATTGCCACGTATATTATAAAAAAATAATTTTTAGATCAAAGTTTTATTATTTCCAGACTTTGAGTCTAATTTCAGTATGAAAATTCCGATTGATATATTTTTTTCAATTTCCCCCTATCGTTAAAGAAATGCATTCGTGTCTCCTTTAATTTCCCGCGGAAATGAAATTCATTAATAACGTCGACGGACCGGCGGAGTTTTCGAATTTTCCCGCCGAGGAAAATTCGCACTTTGATCGTTATTATTAAAATTCGCATTTTCTCGCGGATATCGAGTTCGCCTCCAAAGAAAACACGAACCCTTTAGAGGCGAGTTCAATAATGGTCCGAATTTAAATATTACTTCGGGAATCGAATTTTCAATTTCACCCGACCGCTTATTATTAACGAAGGCGATTGTTGGTGTCCGTTTTAAAATTCCGTGACTTGAATTCGTCTATGAATGGAGAATATAGAATTTCTAATTGGGACGGTTTTCCGATGACGCTGATGTGTATGGAGCCAGTGATTAGGAATTTCCTTGGTAAATTAAGTGTTATATTGTTGTAACGTCAACTTGTTTATTGTTGGATTTAATTATAAAGGAGATTCCTTTATGCTTTTTGTAAATTAAAAAAATGTTTTACGTCGTAAAACTTTTTTGGATAAATACATAAAATAATTATGTTCTCGTTGTTTGTTTGAATAAATGTTATATATAGCTTTGTTTGTTAGAAATAAAATTTTCATATCGTCGTTTTTTTTAGTTGTTTATTAAATTTTTGACGTTCGCAAAATATCTCGAGCATATTTAGCACTTTTTTGTTTTAGCATATTTAAATTAAATTTTAATTTGTAAAAGTTATTAAAACAATATAACAACAACAATAATAATTTTGCTTTTGTTAAACGCCCGTACAACAAAGCTTGTTTTATTATACTAAAAAAATTATTTTACAATAAAAAAATTATAAACAAACATTTCGATAAATTTTCTCTACTTCAAAATAATATAAGCGGAAATAGTGAGCTTCCCTTTGATACTGCAAAATAAGAAATTTTTTATTTAAAATTGTTTTTGGTATTAAAATAGGACTTAAAAAAAAAGTATCTTATCTATATTTTCATCTTTCAATCTTGACCTTATTTTTGTGAAAATTAATTTGGTGTCTTTTCGAACTCCACACTAGTAATGCGAACAGTTTTCAAAAATTGGATATTTTTTTCACAAAAAGTTTCAATTTTTTTACGAATGACAACTGATAACTCTTAAGTTTCGCATGTTAAAATTAATATTTTGGTATAGTTTTTATTTTAAAGAGTAATTTATTAACTCTTTTTGTTTCGATATTTACTAGTAGTCTATTTTGTAATACAGGTAGTACCGGAGATCGAGTTTTAGCCAAAAACCGTCAATACCGGTTTCGGTAGTACTAGAATTGGAATTCTTAATATCTACAATTAATCACAGCAATTTATAATAACAATCTGCATCGAAAGCATTTATAGAACCGTTTGCGAGATTAATTATTCGCTCCATATGCGGTTGCACTATCCAAACGTCTTTCGAAAACCGAAGCTTTTCCCCATTGGGGAACTTTTCGTGGGTACTTCTGGTGTGTTTGTTTTCGCAGCGGGCACAATAATCCTCTTAAATGTTTCAGCGTTTCCGTTTCCGTTCGGATTTCAGTTTTTGGCTACTTTCACTGTTTACGCATTTCGGTCCATTACGTGTGCGTTCTTGACAACCACTCAGTGCGTGTAATTTATTTATGTGTGTGTTCTGATACTCCACAATAGAAGTTTGCGATGTATTTTCGCTTCTCTTTTATTATAGATCGGTTTATACATATTCGATTGATCGATATTGAAACATTAAATTTATTTCATCTATTGCTAGATTAGTGAAATTTCAAACTCCTTCGTTTTTTTTTATTTTAAGCATCAATTATGTTTTTTTTTTGTATCAAAACTTTAAGTGTCCACTTTCCATTCACACTCTCACTGCCGTTTGTATTGAAATGATTTGTTATCAGCTGTGCTGCATCGTTGCTCATCTCAATTTCGCAAAACGACGTTTAGTGTAGCGTAATCGCACAATGGAGGATGATGCGACATCAATATAATTCAACTGTTATACTGCTTTTAATGAAGATCCGCAAATGCGAAGGTCAAGGTGCAACGTTAACAAGATAACAATAACAATTGTCACGCAATCGGATCATGACACCGCCACCACGGATCTAGAACGAATTTATATATATTTTTATTATGTTTGAAGACTTGCAGTTTTCTCCGACTATTTCTCAGGTTCGCTGAAAGGCTGTCTTTTCACGGGACCATCTCGCAGAAAATGGATCTGGTCTCTTTGTTTGCTCCGCTGTATTGGAGGTGGACCGTTTCCTCGTCATCGTTCCATTAACGTTCCGCCACTTTGTTTGAGAAACTTCCTCGACACATTCACTCGACACTTTTACAAAAGATCAATATGCACAGCTTTGGCAAATACCTTTGATGTCTAGAAACCGCCAATTAAATTTTAGATCCCTTATAAAAGTTTGAGAGTCGTTACACAATTTTAAAATGCATACAAAGTTTATGTTATGGGGTAGTAATATTTAATTTAATTATTATTACGAAATAGATCGAATGTAAATGGGTTGATATAGGTTCGAAAACGGCCACTGTGCATCTTCGGGATCGTTATTTTTCCGGGTCCAAAGTAACTTTTACTGCTTTCGAATGCCGTTTTTCTTTTCGTTCACTTATCCGCCGTTCATTCGTGCCTCTATGCATAATTAAGTCGGGGTCGGAACTTTCGTCCTTTAGCGGCACATTCGCCCGCGTATTGACCTATCGCGATCTCATGGAAGTTTCTAAGACTAAGTTTCGGCCGTGACGAAATAATTCAAGACGTAGCTCTCGTTTATTAAATAAAATATTTCGATTTTATTTTTTAATTCGCCCGGGATATTTCACGGCTCGCGTCGCAGGCGGGTTTTTTTTACCGGTGAAAATTATTCATACACGAAATTTGGTGTGGTCCCTTTCTCGATCCACCCTTTGAACCCTTCAAGATTTATTAAACCTTTACCTGCTTACGTAAATAAATATTGGTTTTTAATTTTACCCTTAATGTGCGCGTTCAATATTTTAAAATTTCTTGCATTGATTTAAATTTTTTTTCTGGAATTTGAATTAAATTACAATAGTTTTTTTACAAATTTACATCAGTAAATATCTCGAATGAGTATTACATTTTATATATATATATTATATTTATTATGAATTCTCGATCGATGTGTCTTCTACGAATTTCGCGTGGACAATCGTCACATCGTAGACACGAACGAAACAATTACCGGACCACCGGTTAACTGCATCGTAGACGCTTTCTAGCTTGGAAGTGACCTGAAATTGCTTTTCTTCGTACGGCAGCAACGAGCGGGTGGACCGAGTGGGCGGTTTTTCCATTCGGAATGCAAATTTCCACACACTCGGAAAATTTCGCGACTCCTGATACTCGCATCGACCCGCATGAAAACGCTTCGGATTGCTGCGTCGTGACCTTTGTGTGTCCTCTTGATTGGACACTTTGTTTCAATGTCCGAAAGCGTCTCGTCGCTCATCGCAGCACCCGAAATGGGAATGTTACGGTTTTAATTAAAAATTTTAATGCAATTTTTCGCCATGCGTACACGTGCATTCGCCGTTCTGAACCGGGATACTTTGTTTGTCTTTTTACTGTGTGCATTACTTCGCCGTAGCGTAGCGAAATTTTCCACGGTAAAGAGCTCGGCATAAAATAAAGTTAGGTAGATTTTATGTACTCGGCGAACGATACGAAACTTAAAAAGTAATATGAACTTCGCGACGTTACGAAAGGCCCGATAAATATAAACTGGGCGAAAAAATTGCATGTTGTAACTCATTTTCTTTATTCGAGATATTATTGAAAAGAAATATTTCTTTGTAAGTCAACAATACATGTCGGAGTCAGCAGAAAGATTTATTACGTTACACGACATCTCATATGCGGCTCGTCCTACGATAATAATGGACTCGCTGCAGGATGCTCGTCTTTTGCATCCTGCAATTGAGCCGAAATTAACCTCGCGTTTTATATTCGCGGATCCTTCGGCAATTTGGAAAGTTTTAATTAATCGTTTCGATCGGGTCGAAACTCGAAGACCCTTCTGTGTTTGTATCGCGGCGCCGTTATACGGCTGTAGTTGGTTCACTTCGAGGGAATTAATTCGCCATTGCGTAATTTTCTTTGCTTTTGCGTTTAGAAAGTTCATGTTTGAGTTTCGTCGAGCGATTGAAGGGTTTCTGTATGAAATATTATTTTTCGCTCCGCACGTAATAAATACTGTGAAGATTTGATTTGACGAATGTATAGCGTGTTTATATAATGGCGAATTGCGCAAATAATAAAATATGTAAATTTTGCTTTGATACTCATTTTTTAGTAATTGCAAAATCAATTCTGTGATTAATTCATCTCGAAAAAGTCTCTGTTCAATATCAATTATTTGAATTAATATTTAGTCTCTTTTTAGTAGATTTTTAAATATCATATGTATATTCGATATGAATAATTTGGCAAAGAAACCCAAAAAAAGAGTTCTTTGAATGTTCTGAAAAATGATGAAACTATTTATTATGCGCATTTAGAATGATAAATATTAGTAATATGCATAATTTTTATAGACACATTTCAGGAATTAAATTATCACAGCCGCAGTTTCAAATTGCATGATCACGTAGAATAATAAATGGGTAGGTTTAAATTATTAGCGCATAAAATTAACATTGTACGTACCATCTAGATTTATCCAGTTTTAAACTTTGTGTTGCCACAGAAACAATGTATAAAAAAATCACCGTCATTTACAGCAGCATTTTCACAACAATTTATCCGGCGGGCGAATGAAAAGGCCATAATTGAATCTATACGAGGCACCTCTCTGTTTTGACAGTCGGCCATCGCTGGCCGCCATCGTCGGCCAAGATTGCCGAAGATGATTGCCGATTAGTACATATTGGAATACCTATCCGTGTGTCGGAAGACGGGGGTCGCTGTTAAACAATTGCCGGCCGGCAATTGGACAATTGCGGGTCAGTGGAACAATCCGCCGACGCCTTGCCGATGAATCAAACGTCCCGGAGTAGCCTTGTCGGCATGTGTCAAAATCTCGTTGATCTTTTGCTGACGGTCGTTGTGTTGGGTTTTTTATGATTTTTGCATACTTTTACTGTCGAATGATCACGATAAGATATTTCAATGATCATGGTTTTTGTCATTTCTATTATGTCAGTGGAAGTACCCGGCGTTGCTCGGGACTCGGCGTTTTAAATCAAATCATTTTTTATATGGTGATCGGTTGAACGATATATGGGGGAACATTTTTTTGCGGACCGTCCCGTTTTGGGTTCCGGGAAATATGGTCACCCTATTTTAATGGTGCTAAAAATCTTCTCAAAAAGTACATATGCATGCCAATTTTCATGGCGATCGGCCGAGGGGTGTTGATACGGTACGAACAAAGAAATATATATACAAACATCCATTTTTATATATATATAGATCTAGGGTGACCATACGACCCATTTTCGTCAGGACAGTATCGTTTTTGTCGTGTTTTGCGTTCGTCCCGTCGTTTTCGTAAAATTGTTTATTTGTTCCGCTTTTCCGGTTCATATTTTTTTGATTGTAGTTACTTTTCTGAATATACGAAAAAAATTAATCAAAATATTAAAAAATAAACCGAAGAATTAAGTAAATTGATAATTTTATGGTGGTATTGTTTGATTGACTAAAAATATAAGACGTTTGAAAAAAATTTTCGTCAACGGCGTTTTTTTGCCTTAATTCTACAATTGCTTGTAGAAGTATTGATAAATGAACCAAAAAAAAAAAGATTTGGCAGAAATTGAGTAAAATGATTGTTTTTGGTGATACAGTTTGACTGAGTTACAGTTATGGGTGGGGGGATATTTTTTGCGGACCGTTCCGTTTTGGGTTCTGGGAAATATGGTCACCTTAATTATATCATAAATCTGAAAAAATGCATACGTTTCCGCGAAAACAAACCAAAAAATTATCGGTTATTTTTTTTTTCTTTCAAAATGTCACTTATGCGATTTTAGTACTTTACATGTTCATCTTCAATGCAATATTTATATTTTCAAATGATTGCAATTTCAATTATTTCACTCAATTTACAATATCTGATATTGCTATATATGTGTTACGCAATTTTTGTGTAATTTTGTGCGTCCTCCACGAAAAACGCAAAATATCTGGCGTTTTTTGTGAAATTTAACTACATCTGTTGGTGTGTTGTTCATCTTTGTTGGTGTTATTAAAATATCGAATGTTTAATCTGTCAAATATGATAATTGACGGGTCTTAGAATATAACTATAAAAGGGTGAGAATTGAATTGCTGATACCAAAGTGTCGTAATGTAGTTTTAAAGGGTTTTGAGGACCATAGACGTAAGACTCGGCTTTTTAAATCAGTAAAGAACTCATTCTAGACAAAGAGAGTCGAGGAGTCGCATTTTTATTTAAATTTAACAAAAAAACAACGGTTTTTTTTCATAGAAAACGCTATTACATAAACATAAACGCGACTAAATTTGAAAAAATATTTAATATGTAAACTGTATCAGCGACACTTTGAATCAAAAAATAACAAATGAAAGATGGACTGAAATATAAAAGGCAAAGAATAAAAATAAAAGCATAAAAATGTTTAAAATGACCTATAAGACTTGAAGATTTCTCAACGTATTATTTTATAACTATGACCTATGTACGATAATAAAAAAAAACACGTGTTTATTCACATATTTTCACTTTTACGTCATCATTGCGGTTGCATATTTACACGAGGCTTCATTCGAATATTTCGATATTTATACATCTAAAAAGTATCTAGATATATAATATAATATTTGAACAAGAAAAATTCGGTAGATGTGTGCATATTTGATTATTCATCATCGTAAATATCGCGTGAAAACACTTGTTACAACATTACCGTCGATCAGTGCAAATAAAAACACGTATTTTTCCATTTTGTTGAAAAAACAATTTTTTAATACATCATGAACGATTTGCACTTGTAATTGAATCATATTTTCAACTATTAGGGTTGAAATGGCGATATCTAAAGTCAGAATTGAATCTGAATTTATTTTATCGACGTAAAACATTAAGAATAATAAATTCGGTCTTGCATGTTACTGTGAATTTCGGAAATTAATAAACCGATTCATAAATTGATACCGTCGAAGTTCAGTACTCACCATAGTGAAGTAGTACATTTACATTTTGATCTTTTACCAAATTATTTTGTTAAATTTCAGGATCTACTAAAGATCAATTGGTCCAAATCTATTTTGTTTATTTGAAAATATTTTATATTAGGTTTCAAAATATTTTGAAATAAATTTAACTTTTAAAATATTATAAAATTTCCTATACCGGATCCATATCATTACTTATTTAAAAGATGCCCGAAATTAATGCGTTTACGATATATTTTCCTGACTTTTACCAACTTTCTATGATAAAATATTACTTAGATTCATATATAAAACCCAACATTTAGTAATCTTCAGACATTTGCAGTAACATATACATGTTTTTTATTTGAATATTTTAGTATAGCGAAAGGGTTATATGCTAAGCGGGACGTTAGATATGACGCTGCGTCGCATAACTTTACATAAGAGAGGATCATCACTCCAGGTTATCTCGTCTTGCCAGCTTTTCCGAACCGATGTTTATTTCGTAATGAAAAAGGTCTAAGATACCCTTTTCTTATTTTTGTTATGGGACGTTTCCATCACTCGATACTTCGTACGTTCGAATGTTTTCATTTGGTCGCGTTTTTCGGCGTTTAATTTTGCAAAATCGTTCAAATATAACATATTTTGAAAATTCGATTGAATCTATTTCTTATTGCGTACTTTTTTTGCGATTCTCCAGACGTTCGTCCTCTCCGACCTTGTCTGGATCAAACATGACGAAATATTATATAATATTTTAGATAGGATAGATAGCTCACGAATAAATTTCAACGTTTCGAATTAGTTTAGGTGTTTTTTTCATGAATTTGTATAAATAGGAAAATGTGATTGTATTAAATCACTTTAGCGTATAGTAGACGAGTAAACAACGGACGCTCCCGTATAAAATGTCGATAAAATATTGCTTTGTTTGCCGGGCAAAGCAGTAATTTATTGCATCTGAAATGTAAGTATGCGGCTCTAATTAATTTCAATCGATAGACATATTAATCACCATTACGTCTGAACAAAATATGCGCATTTCGATCACGATAATTATGTTAAGGATTTCGCGAAAATAAGTTACAAAATTATATTATACTAAAATTTAACTCACCAGTTAGGAAGAAAGTGGCTATCGTGGCTGCCGTTAACATCTTCATGTTGGGCGATCTGTTGACTATCGTTAAATTTACTCTCATTTGTGTACGCTTTAACGATAGCTTGCAAATGCGAGTTTCTTCTTTTTCCTACGTTCCCTTTTTTCGTATTTTTCGCTAATTTTCCTCGTGCAAACGAGCGAACTTTCCTTTATATACGACAAGCGACTTTCGAGTTACACTGTCGCGCTTCAAAACACTCACACTCGCCACTATATCACTTTTATTATCAGATTTCCACTTTCGTGTACACACTGCGGCGATCCTGATCTGAAAAAAATAAAAATAAAAACGGGAATTAGATAGTTTCGAATAGGGGAGTCTTTCGGAATTCGCGGAACGGCGACCGACCGGCGTAAACTCGGCTAGCTTTTCGGGACAAATTTGATGAATATTTACGATCCTTTGTACGGAATGGACGCGAATCCCCCCAGGACGAATAGTAGCAGCCGACTGAGCTCCATCATGTTCGCGTTGAATTTATATGTGTGTTTTTTCAGACGGAGAAAACGTCATAATAAAACGAATAAACAAATTCACGTTTCGTATTAGCGTACGAAAATACGCTGTAATGTATCGGGATATTTGCTTTGTCGTGCATCCTTTGGCAAATGCGTTTAGAATTTTTTTTGTCGCGTATAAGCAACATTATACTTTTCCGGGGGAAGTTTCCCGTGGAGGAAAATCGCTTCGGTTATAATGTAAAGGAGGAAAGCTGTAGCGGTTGAATGCCATAATGCTTACGACTAGCTTTCGTATATATTACGTAACTTATACATGCCGATGCTCTTTTGTAATGTTGAAACAATGAGGACATCTATCAGTGGCATACGTGCGCGGGTCCATATTGCTGCGGCTGTAAAATCCCCTTGAATTCAGAAAAAAGTACAAAAGTAAACAATTTCGAATACGTACAAACGCAAGGGCACATCCCTGAAATTCGATTATAAATAATCTCGATTAAAAACATGTTTTTTTATCTTTATTTATTCTCGATATTTACAGTGCCTGTTATTAGGTCGAGCTTCGTAATAAAACAAATGTATGCTCTTATGAATTGTGTTTACACCGCACATAAAATTCCGAAGCCACATGTATTATAAATTTAACGTTTTCAATTGCATTTTTCGATGTTTTGTTTATTTCAGCGAATTTATATTATTAATCAAATTATTCGATTTCCGAAGCTAGTAATTCACGTTTTGAACTACACACTTCGAATTTCCTCATCCGATTCAAAAGCCCGCGTTCAGGAAAGACCGGACGTCTGCATGTATCCGCTCGCGAAACTGTTAAATTATTTATGTGAATATATAAGATTCCACATGCGAAATTACGCAGTCCATAGAATTATTCGAGTGCATGTCCTCTCGTTCGAATTTTAGAATTCCAAATGGGAAATACATATACCATATAAAATATTCAAGCCGTGCAGATATTGACCGTGGTCGAATTCGCGACGAGGCCGCGTTTCGAAATCGACTACTTATCGTTTATTATCATTAGGCGGAGAACGATCATCTTCAATTCGCATCCACGGTCCTCTCGTACGACCTTTTTATCTTTTCGACGCTCCGGCTTAAAGAGATTCGACGGTTTCGCTATAGTGTAATCGAATTTGATGGCTGCCTTTTAGAAATATTGAAATTTTAAGGGGATTCGGTTTGATTTTGCGTCGTAGACTTTCGTGCGTGTATTCAATTTTTCGACGTAAATGTTTTTTTTTTTTTTAGAAAATATTAGGTTTTATTGATAAATCTTTATTATATTCAAGTGGTTAGATGGGGGAAAAATGAGTATTTTTTATTTTTGCATAAAAAATCAGATATCTTTAAAATTGAATTTAAAAAAATTTATTTGTTTTCACTTATCTTCAGACTTTTATTATACATTAGACGTTTTCTAAAATGAAAATTCTCAAATTTTTCGAGAAATATTTTCAAATCTTATACAGAGATATAAAAAAAAGCTGTGATTGTTAATATTAAATATTTATATGAAAAATTCTCAATTTTGAACATTATTTTTCGAGAAGAAAAACTATTTCACCTTAACTGATAAAATTCATTCTAAATTTGTAATTAGATATTCCTCGCACTTTCCAATTCTAATACAAACGATTTCAAATTATTTTGTACGAATTTCATTTATTCAACTCCGAATCCTTAGTAGACGTTTTCGAACACGAGAATCCTTTAACACCCCATTTTGGTTTTGTCGCTCGAAACAAAAACCGTCCATTCACAAAATTTTCTAAGAAATCAAACGCCATTTAACGCGAAAAAATTGAAATCACTCAAACTTTCCATTGAACGTTTCCCACACAACGAACATCACAATCCTCAGCTCTACGACAGCCGTAGCTCTCTCCATTTCTTATTTTCCTCGGTCGGTCATCTCCGACAAAAGAATCCATGAATAAGTTACGTCGTGTTTTTGCGCCTTTGTAACTATGATCGATGGCCGCTTCCTCGGAGAGATCGCTTTGCATCCGACTGCCTATATATTATATCGAGCTCTCGAATGTTCGTATTATAAATAATATTAGTTCAAGGGGCGGTGAACAGAATCGCCCCCGAGGGCGTAGCCCCTCCAGTCGTTCAATCGGCTCCCATTCGATTTGCGGTCATGTAAAATTTTCGAATTAATTGAATTTTATGTTTGCTGATGGTTATGTTCGGTTATGTAATAATATACTTTTAAATCGTATTCAAATTGTATAGTTGTAGCTTTTAAACCGTATTGAAAAGAAAAGCATCGTAAGAATTGGAAACATTTTTTTGATATGAAAGTTTTATCGTTTTACGACCAACAGTGAGATTATTAATATAATCGTTTTGATATTTTTTTATAAATGATTAATACTTAATTTTATTGTATTACTTCAACTCAAGCTGTATCCATATAAAAAAAATGATATATTCCGATTGCGGTGCGTAAAAGTGGTGAATTTTTTACACTCCAAATTCAATCTTTTACAAATCAAATCTAATCATTGAAAATTCATGAAAAATATAAAAAAAACGTTAGATACATATCCATGGTATTAATTTTCAGATCGATGTATTAAAATTTGTTAAAATGACCATCTGTGATTATCATAATCTAATCGAAGGATAGATTGTATTTCATTGATGACTTTGACAAAGGTCTTAATAATACCTTCCGATGGTTTAATTTGAAGTTTAAATGGTTAAATTTGATCTGTATAAGGCTGAATTTAGAGTATAAAAGCTGCATGCATTATTTTCTATAAATAACTTGGCACTAACCATATTCAAAGGATTTAATTTTTCATTTAAAAAGCAATAACTACGCAATTTGGAATGTCCACCCAAAATAGCGAAAACACAATAAACTGCGAAATTGCAAGCGAAAACTATCAATACTCGAACGCGTTATTGAATTTTCGAAAATTCAAATACTCCGAACGCATTTCAATGCGCCGGCGAATAACAATCCAATATTCATCACCGCAGATTGACAATAGAACAAACACATTCCGAGTCCGAGCAATAAAGTTGTCCAAAAAGCGGTCCATTCGCGTGGTTTCGATGTTACTCTTGAGAGATTTTCCGGAAAAGCGAAACGTCGACCGAGTTATCTATTATTGGCGTCGGGCAGTTTTGTGTCTGCGCTGGAAAATCGAAATGAATAATTGAACCGGCCGGTGGGAAGCCGGAAAACTGGAAAATCGGAAAATATGGCCAGACCGGAAAAGCCGCACCACATTCGTTTCCGTAATTAATATTGGCTTTGGGTCTCGTGTTATAATCTCGAAATTGAAACAAACGTGTACACTTTTTCGTTTTTATAAGTCGTGTTCTATTCTGATCGAGCGAAATTTGCTATTTATTAAAATTTATTATGCACTTATTTATTTTGGGAGGATTTTATATTGTTTATTGTACTGAAACGATTATCTTCATTTTTCGATAGGATATGAGAATGCGCGAAAAAAACATCCCCCATATTTTCTCTGAAACTCTAGACCTAACTCTATTATATGAAAACATATCGTTATTTTCAATAGCATAAATTTATTTTTTTCATTTCGTTATATAAACAGGCAAAACACACATTTTTTATACCGCGAAAACAACATAACAAAGGATACCTCCTCGAAAATAAAACTCGGCACTCTTGCACACAGAAATGAAACATTCATGCAATTTTTTCGTGATTTATTTTTTTCCTTTCCGGGAACCTCGGATGTTTGATAATCTTTTAAATTAAACATCAATATCGAAATCTATCTATAGTATGCATCAATTATTAATTTGAAGAGATTAGTACATATATAAATACGTATATTCTTAGTCAGAGTTTATTTTAAAAATGATTTTTCATATTCAAACTCAACACCAGCTATTTTTTATGTGAATAAGATGTATATGTGTTACGCTACGTTTATGAAATCGCTTCGTCCGTGGACGAAAAAAAGGATCTTGCTTTGTCTATGAAATTTAACAACATCTGGTGGTGTATATGCTCCATCAAATTTAGGTGCATTATTTAAGGTCTTCAGTTAAATATTACTGTTGACTACACTATTACACAGTGGTAGTAAACCTTTATTCGTTCACGAGTCAAAATTTCTAAATATTTTTTTAGTATCAGGTATTCCAAGGAAATTTTAATACCTTCCATAAACATGTCGTAAGACATGACATCTGTCATATTTGACAGAAAACGTTAAATGATGCGTCTTCGCTTGATGGTACCTGTACACCACCATATGTTAATAAATTTCATGAACAAAGCAAAAAATTTTACTTCATTCGCTGACAAAACAATTACACAAATATAGCGTGCCATGTTACGGTTAAAAAAAATTTTTACCACATTTTCTTGTAATCGTTAATCCGAAACATTTCAAATACCCGATAAAACTCTAACAAATTACCACCACCACAAAACAAAAGTCTCCACTCATACAGCACCGCATTTCGACTCTGAAACGCAGACACAATTTTCCTTATTAACCAGCCGTCGGAGACGTCTCGATTGGCACTCCTTAACATGTTCAGACACACGCGAAAACATGTTAGAGCCAAAATATAATATCGCAACGCAAACACGGTACATATTTGATTATCGCGGGCCGGAGCCGAACAAAAGGCGACTGGCTCCATTATGTGAAAAGCGGCTGAAATTGCTCTCAGCCCTAAGGTGAATTTCGAATTTATCAGCACTAACACGTTCATTACGGCTCTATTAAGGGAGCGCGCTTTGCGTAATATCACGCTTTTATAACGCGGACGTTTCGCAAGCATACGACCACTCCGAATGCAAATTGTTCGCTTTTGTTTTTGTTATGTTTCGTTTGAGTGAAGAATCTAGTTGCGTTGTTGTCCTGTGAGTTTTGTGAACTTTTTCTGCGCTTGTGTGGACTCATTTGCCACTATGATGCCCAGGTTAAAGCAGTCTTGTCAATAATGTTTAAAAGGTGGCCGATTCAGTCTTTCAAGACTGAAGGATCCGGAAAAGTCATAATTTGTTCATTTTCAATCTTTTTTCATAGGTTATAGAAAAAACATTGGAGATTAAAATGAGTACGTACTATAATATGTCCATGCTCTATGACTATGACGTGTAAAAAAATATATTAAAATGAACAAATTATATATTTTCAAATTCGTTTAGTTTTTTCGTAGCCATCTTACATTATATAAGTGAAAGATTAATTATTAGGTATTTGAATATCAATAACGCGGTTATAAATCTAGTTTTCGTTAAATTTTGATGATTTGTAAAGATTTATAATAAATAAGTGAAATAATGATAATAATGATAATAATTTCTCTTCATCAACGGCTAAGCTTTGTTGAATTTATCAATTATCACTGATCATCGAAATCATATGATAAATTGAGCTATATCTGTTTGGTCAATAAATGACTATATGCCATTAACTGATTCTTATTATCAGAAAAGCTTTGTTCTGCAGTGGACATTTATGTGCGCTGCGTATGATGGTAATGGTGATTAAAATAAATTTCATAAATGCAGGTACACATACATTATGTATCGTAAAGTCCCAATTTCGTCGATTTAAAAAAAAACATAGGTATACATAAAAGCGAATTCATACATTATTGATTTAAAAGATCGCATAAATATTAAATCATCATTCGCTCGTACTTGGACTACTTAAAATAATGTCAATATTTTCACTACCAAATTGTATATTTACCTACTCATTTCACATAATCCCCAAATAATATTCGATAAATTCTCACAAAAACATGGCACGGTATTGAAAATTTATAGTCTGAGCGTCAGTTAAAAATCAAATGTAACAACAATAACAATAACGATTCGAAAGTATACAAATCGACGCATCGAAGCGCGATCACTGCACACACCACAAACGACAAACGACCGACTGATAAAAGTATCATGGTCGAGTTTGACGTCCGGATTATCCGCATCCGACCAATTTGTCACGTTGATTGTATCGGAAGCCATTAAAGGGCCCTTTCGGCTCCCCTCCCCCCCCGCTGAAAGGCGCGCCCTTAATCCCTTCGCGATGCCAAAAAGGTGTTGGCGTGTTTTTTTAATCTGGCCAAATGCCCCGTTATTGATTGCTTCACCTGGGAGCAAAACTATGGGGGAGCTTTTTGAATTTCGGAGGTTCGATAAGTTTTTTTTATATAATATATATATATTTCAATTCGGCGTAAAAGTTACAGGACAATCGTTTTATCCGCCGGTGACAGTCAACTCCACATATCATATTCGTTGGGAACTCGGTAATGGGGTGTATGGGGTTTGGCTGAGTGCTCACGTTCTGGAGTGGTTATAGGGTCGTTGCCCTACGGCGTGATTTTCAAATTTTTCCGAGATTTGTTTTTTTTATAGTTTAAAAGTTTCAGTCAGTTGATGCGTGATGAAAAGTTTTTTCAGATGATGAAAAACTAGTTAAGTATTACAAGGATATCGATGAATTGTATAATCGACATTGGTTTCATTTATAATTATTTTTGTAGTAAAAACTATGATAAATTTATTCGGTGATTATTCCGAAGGTTGATTTGTTGTATTTTTATAATCTTACTAAATGAAATTTCATAATAAAACAAAACATAAACACGCGTGATAATTTTCCTCGAAACAACGGAAAATTCTTTGAATTTTCATATCGGCTCATCCGTCAAAGTGGACGTCTACGTATTTATCTTATTTTCTAGTCTAATTACTGAGAAGAGGAAATCCCTTTGATTAATAGCACCGATATCCGTCAACTTCTTTCTTCAGCCGGACGTTGAAGAGATGTCTGATCGATCTAAACAACCTCCCACGAAAATAGTCCTGAAATTTATATTAAAGGCACAATTTTTCCTCAAATTTCATAGGTTTTCAGAATTTTTCTCATACGAATTTTTAAACACACATACGTCACCATCAAAATTTCCAACTTTCCCCCACACAGAGAGACCGAAACGGTGATTATGAACATTCGAAACAAACAAAACAGAGTTCATACGCTCCGCGGTCGCGCTCTATTGTTCGCGGTGAAAAAAGGCAAACACTTCGCGCTGTTTGTTTAATGGGGTTCAATTAATTTTCATAACCCTGTTAGCGACGGTGAGGGTAAACAGGCCCCTCCGCCATGCCACCCTTCGGGGAGTTCACGTCAACGTCATGGCCGCCGGTGTGGCCCTTGCAAATAATTATTTCACGTCATTTATCAGCAGCCGGTCGGTCTGGGCCGAATAGACGAGATCACTTTTATGCCAGAGGATTGGATGGTGTGTGGTTATTTTGTCGAAGATAGCTTTTTGTAAAGGGGGTGTGATTTAGCAAATATTCGTGTTCATCATTGGATTTTATTTATTATCATATGACGTTTGCACTTGCTTTCAAGTTTAATATTTGAAGTAGTGATAATAGAAAAATAATTCATCTATCTGAGGTAATGCACCAGTAACTGGCCATCTGTCAGAAAAATGGAAAAAAATAAGGTTTCCAAAAATTACTGGTACATGGTCAATCACTGGTGCGTTACTTTAAGTGCTGATTGTGTTACATGCCGCTTAACTTTGGTAATCGATAGAAATCGATACATTCAACGTCGATAAATTATCTTTGATCATCATCATTATTATTTAAATACATCAAAAAGTTAATTTTCATAAGATAAGAGCTAAAATATTTGGGTTTTCTCTTGATAAATGATCTCAATTCATTTGTTACTTAACTTTGGTGTGTACAAGACTAATTTTTTTATAGCAATTTTATGTTCAGCTCGAATTACAAAAAAAAAAATATCATATAATATATAGCAAATTAAATAATTTGAAATGAAAATCTGGTTCAATTCAAAATAAATGTTCACACTTAAAATTTTTAACTCGTTCCCCGAGATGAATGGCTTTTGTACAGGTTGAACTCACCTGGTCTATAAATTGGAAAGGGGGAAGCAAAATTCAGTTATGTAAGCTAATATTTCTCAAAACCTTTTCGAGTGCTTGAAACATGTTGACAGAAATTTGCATACTGCAAACATAATTTAACTTATTGCCGTTCGGGTATATATTACCGGGCCACATTATTAATACTCGTTGAAAACATACTAATTATACTCCCATTTGTTTCGCAAACACTAATTTAACATTTCATCAATCGGGCGATTTGTTTTTTAATCGAACAAACAAAATTTCATCAATCAATCGGCGAGCGAGTACGATCGCCGAAATATAATATTAGTCACGATCGTTCCGCAGATTTATGAGCGCGAATTTTCAAAATCGATTCCAATTAAGTTGGCAGCACTGAATCGAAACGCTCGCTGCTCCAATTTAATTAGCTGTCGTGTTTGTGCACACGCGTCAAATGACATCTTCGCGGCCGGTTATTGCGGATATGTGTTAATTAATTATACCAATCATACGACGTGTTAATTTTTCATATAAACTGTGAACAATACATTTTAAAGTCAACGATTTAATCTCATCCATCATCTGTACTGAGCGACAAATAGCATAATTATTATATTTGGAGAAAATTTACTCTAACTATTATATATGATAAGAAATGATCTTCATTGATTTAACTCTTTGAGTACTTCCTTTTTTAAATTTAAATATAATAGCTATAATATAATAGTGCAGTAAGATGATTTCGGAAAATATGGTATAATATTCAGTCCTTTTTGTATGAGGAAAAATTCTTCAATTTCTAATGATAGATTGGAAAAATTGTCCTGTAATAGACTTAATATTATATAACCCTATAATGATGAAAATAAAATTACGGATGAAAATCCTTTTTTCGAAGGGGAATATTTTTGATGCTCTAATTTTTGAAAGTTATTTTCCATTAACCCTTATAAAATAAGGAAAATCATAAAATTTTCAATGTTATATCGAAAATGCCCTGTCTTGCAATGGAAATCATATGTAATGATGATGTTACTTCAAAAATTTCCAGGAATATTATATTACAGATTTTCCACGTCCCATATATTATACCGTTCATGAATGTTTTTTGATATGATATAATAAAAATTATCTAGTGCCTGGAGATTTTATTAATATAAACGTTAGATGATGGTTTTAGCGTTTGTTGCGAAAATATGCAAATATACACCGTCATTAGGGAAATGTAAATATAACCCTCGACTCTTTAAGTTAGAGCTCGTTGTAGTATCGCTTCGGCTTATATTGTTCACCGCCTTTTTCCTTGCCCCCATTTTTATAATTTGGAATTAATTTGATTATGCGCACCGGTGAAAATGTAAGTTTGTGTTTTTTAATCAGAATTATTTTCCTTCGAGTTTGTATAAATGTCTCGCTACGTTTTTGTAACCGTTTTGTTCATGGACGAAGCAAAGTATCTTGCTTTCTAGTATTGTATGAGCACCATTTAGTGTAGGCACATAATTTAACATCTTCTGTTAAATATGACAGTTAACGTGTCTTATGGCATACCTAGGGAAGACATTATAATTTTCTTTGCACGCTTGATGCTTGGTATGAAATATTTGGAAATTTTGACACGCGAACGAAAAAAAGTTCGTCTCTACTGTTGTTGAAACTGTTGAAAATTTTCGATTCATCGGATACTGTCGAATTTTCAATGTCTATTGCAATCTTAATATATTCGAACCGTGAATAATTCAATACATTTAAAATAGAACGAATTGTTTATGAAATATTCAAGCGAACGGTCCATGAAATTTTTATTTCATACGAAGTCGCAGTTTGAATTTTTAGCAAACGGACGTTTTATTAATATATTCAGATGATTGTTCACATCCGACCCTGCACGAAAATATAAAGAGAGTTTCTCATTCGGCTCCCTTTTCGAGACTCGAATTCTCTTTGTACTGACGACATCTGGATACTTTCCTTTTACGCGTATACGACAAACACGTGGCGAATGAAGAAAAAAGTGTTGAAATTTTATATGCACATTCGGCGCGTCTAATTTTCAGCACATATTGCCGCTCGTTCCGTTTTTTTTCCACCCTTCAGGAGACGGAGACGCTTTTCCTACTTTTTCCTTCGCTTTTCCGCATTTTCTTTATATACATCGGCAGGAAATTGTACGCAGCAAACGCTTCAGCTTTTGCCTCAAAGCGAGAATCTACATATAGTCGCGAATTACTTTTCATTCGAATTTTCAGTACGTACTAGAAAATTTCCCTGAACGAGACTCAATGAAGTATGCAAAAGTCACTCGTAACGGTTCGCTGAATATTCAAAGGTGTATGGAAAATTTTTAATCGCCACGTATAAATTTTATCTTATGTAGATGCGATAAAAAAGTCGTGTTCGATATCACCTCGGGTTCGAATTTCTAATAACGTGCGGCTTGTTTTGAGTTTTTCCGAGTTAGAGCAAACGGGTGGAAAGTTTTCGAATAAATTTTTACGCTCAGAGGAGGAAAAACGTTTTGCGTACGGCTCCCGAGGAGGCGAAAAAAAACTTTTTGAATATGAAACTTTTTAAAGAAGTAAATCGGTCACTTTTTTTATGCGCGCACTTACGCCGTATACTGCATATCTTATACGAATATGAAAAAAGTTCACTTATCGTCAGACGACTTTTATTTCTCGTAAAGATATTCGCGATCCTTCTGAACTTTTCGTTTCATATCGAATCTAAAGTGTGCTTCAATCTCTGTGTGTCTTCGCGAAGCGATCCACCAAACTCACCGAGAGTATGGATCAATTTCACATTTAGATTTTCTTATTTGCTTATTCAAATCCGAACGTAAAATATACAAACGCGAATTTCTACACGTGCAAAGAACATTCTCTGAATAAATTATATAAATTTCGATATCAAAATCTAAAGGCAGTGCATCCGCATCGTCATCAAACGATGCTAATGACGTTTCTTTTGTCAAAACTTTTGAGTTGAAGAGGGAAAGAGCGGCTGCTTTTTATAATAATAACCCGGGCGGTGTAAAGGGATTGTTCGGCATCAAAGTGAATTTTTCCGCGGGGCAAAGAACCTTTTCCGCTTTTCTCTATCTCTTTAGTCTATGGCGATTAAGTTTATCTCTTTACATGTTAAATGCTGCAAACAGCGAAAGAACCGTGAGGCGGTTCTCGCCCATTAGCTGCAAAAGAAAGTTTTTTACCATCTTTATAATCAGCGCTTGAATTATTGCAGAATTTTAACTCTTGTCGACTTTTTTGCATATAATTCTCGTAACTTACAAATTAACAATTTTAATTATGTAATAAAATTATGAATCTTCCTTGATCGCGTTATCAGCAGTTTAGCATTTTCCTGCAATATTAACGAAGATGTTCCACTGAATGTATTATAGTCTGCGATAAGGTGTCGTATTGGAAAATCTATTAATTTTAATCGCAAAGCATGATCTTCGCTCCGGTCATAAAATAGTTTATAACGACAGTGATAATATATTGGTAGAACGGTCGTAAAACAACTACGGTGTTGTCGTGAAACAGTAGTTTTTATTCGCGAATTTATATAGTCGTTTTGAAGTGTTGAATTATGGACGCATATTTTCATCAAAGTATTAAAAATTTAAATCAGTCAGTCAAACTCAAATTTCTTTAAAGATATTTTTCTGTCATATTGTAATATAAATTTCCTAATAAAGTAGCGGTTTGTACTTTATTAGGAAATCGCGTGTAAATCGTTTATTAAGTGATTCGTATATTTTAGTATTTCATTGAGAATTAAACTTAAATGAAATCATATATTACGTACGCTTTACATTATAAAAATCGATTTTCATTTAGCCTCATTGACATATTGTGAAAATTGACAATTTTTTTATGTAATATAATAAAAAATGAAATAAAGAACAAACCCAATATTAAGGGTTTCTGAAATGTATCGCGAAATATTATATTTTTATATAAAAAACGCGTTTATATCGGACCGAATAAAAGGTTTTTATCTCTCCAATTCGCATAGCTGAAATGCACGAACTGTTCGAAATGTAATGAAACATTTTGCCTAAAGCCTCAAACGATGCAGTTTAGTGTAGTTCGATAAAGCCGACTGCACAACCAATCAATACTGAATTGTTTGAGCACTGCTTCGTGTAAATTGTAATCCAGTTAACGCAAACGATGATTAATGATTTTTCCGATCGACTTTTACGAAAATCGACGCAATTTGAAACTCGCGAGGAAAAACTTCGCTGAAAAGTATTAACAAGCGCGATAAAAAGTAACAGCATTCCTAACGATCGTTAGATATCAATCTGGACATTTAAATTTGATATGACTGATTTATAAGATTTTTATATCGTTGAAAAATGTTTTTTGTGAATCATCATTACATCACCATTTTTCACAAATACCTGATTTTAAATAGTCTGCATAAAATCTAGAAATTTTCTAGAAATTCTAGAAATTTTAGGAAGCCTTCGGTGTTGTTTTATTTTGCCATAATTACACATAAGTTAATGCATCAGTGGTTGACCATGTACCAGTGGTTGACCATCTAAACTTTAAAACATAAAAATTAAGGTCTTTAAAGACTATAATCTTTCGGAAAGGGTGCGTTAGATTAGCTGTTTATTACATCTTATCTATCGCATTCTTTCTGAAAGAGTATCGTCTTTGAAAACCTTAATTTTTATTTTTTTTTTGAAAAATGGTCAACCGCAGATACATGGTCAACCACTGGCGCGCGGTCAACTTTATATTGAATTAATTAACGATTTAGTCTTATCAAATGCATCAATTTTGATAAGATCACTTATGTGTGATGCGATTACAGGTTGCAGGTTATCCTAAAACCATTCTGAAAAAAATATTGTCTAGTTACACCCAATAATTTTTTTAAACGGTTCAAGAAAAAGAACCGATAATTTTTTTCTCTAGAAATTTATGATATTTTTCGATAATTTCACATGGCGAAATTCTGTCACATCAACCATTTTTTATGAAGCATATTCGGTTTGAAGTTCCATTCAAATATATATTTGGAATCTATTTCCAATTTTTTTATATTAACCATACATGTTTTTAAACGGAACGTTGTGAAAAGTGATTTGGGTGTACTGAACAAAAATATGAATTCAATTGTTATGATGTTCCAAAAATTTTACTTCATTTCAAAGCTGAAATTTTCCATTCGGATATTCGTGTTCGGCCAATATTTATTTTCCCATGTCCGTTCCGAAATACGCGGATATGCACCGCCGAAGAATTTCATTAATTCGCATCAATATTTCACATCCGAACGAACATCACGCGAAACTGCACAACACATTTAGGTAATAGACTTCCATTAAAGTTAAGTTATGACATTCGCACGGGCCAGACGCGAGACATTTCGGTATGAGAATTTATAACGACGAAATTACAATAGTAAAACTCGTTGCCTCTCAAATAAATTCGGACACTTTTGATGCTCGAATTTTGAACCGCCATTCTGTGTGCTATTTTATTAATTTTATAAGTTGCGCGAGTTACTTTCAGGTGTTGACCAGCGATGGAAAAAAAAAATAAAAGAATGATTAATCTCTTCGGGATAAATCAATCGTTTATAAGTTTTCTTGGATCGTAAAAAGTTACATGTTCAGTCTGTTTCGATTCAGACTGATTTGCATTTGATTACACAATTTTTTTATATTCTTTCTGTTTGCGCGAGATTTATGATAAAACTCAAGATGACAAAAAATAATAGTTAAATAATTAAGTTAAAGTTAAAATTTAAAACAAATTCATTATGAGGTTTAAAATATAAGTTTTTAAGATGTAGTTTGTGAATAATTATCCGTGTTATTCAATTATGATTACAAATTGCAATATGATGAGTTGGCTGGTGAACCAGCTTTTAATACATTGCGATACGGTTGTATCGAATAATGCGTCTGTTGCGAATCTTAGTACGTTTCGGAAATAAAATGTTTCGATGCGATGGTGATTTTGACGGCAATTTGAGAAATGGAATTTTGAAAATGTATGAGATGCGACTTTGTTTCTTTTTTGCGCTGGACGTCGCGATCTCGGAATCTTGTACTGAATGCATCGTTGCATTCCTGCAAAATTCTGAATGAATTTTAATATCTTTGGCCATTAAAATATTTGAAGCGCTCTCGGATAAAACTTTAATTCATTTCAACGATTGTGCTGATATTTTGATTTGCTTTTTGCATATTTTCCAAAACTAAAATGTATTTATACAACATTTCAAATTCTTCTAAATTTATCAGGATAATTAAAATAAGTTAACCTTTGATTTATGAGCAAATTTTGATTTAAACAATTTTGATGCTTGAAACTTTTTGTATTCTCAGAATCTATAAAACGATATAATAAAATTTTAAGTATTATACCCTCAAGTGTATAATACAATATAATAAGATTTCATAAATTCATATTAATTTAAACAATGATATGAAAATATAATCAATTTGATACAATCGATTATTGAAGCTACGTAATCAGTAACGCAGTCAATAATAAAAGTTATGATCATTTGGAAAGGATGATTTTTAATATAATATTTAAAGTACTCGAGAGTTATCTTTATCGTTATGATATATTATATTAGTAAGATCTTATTCTATAGTAAAAATTAGGGACATTACATAAGCTGCATATGATGATCATAAATTAAGGTGAAATACAACAAATATGTTAAAAATTGGCACGTCAAGTTAAGTGAAAAGTGTCGTAGACAATACATGTTGGCTAAAAACTAATTTGGTTCGTAAGAAAACTTCTCGAATACCCATATAGAGAAATGTCTAAATATCTTACGGTAAATGTAAAGACCTTGTTCTACCCATACATCTCGATGAAAATATAATACAACGGAAACGTTACAATCTCGAACAAGGTATTCTTTCCAGAATTTTCACATACGATTTTCCAACATGTTATGCCGTCGATATTCGCCACATACGTTCGTTTCGCAGAAACACACATACACACACGCCCCATACAATATTATAGGAGGAGGCTCGTCTGCCTTGTAGGTGCGTGACTCCTTGCAAATGGGCCGTCGGAAACTTGAGCAGTTTGTCACGGGGTACCCTTTTATCTTGGGCGATTATTGTTTTTCTCGGCGATGCGAAAACTTTTCCGGGACGAAATGAGATGTTTTCATATCCGTTTGAAAAGTTGCCTCGTTCTAGACGTTTTATAATGATTTACGTTCGCGGGACGCAAATCGGCGGATGTTCGGGGTCGCGGGGGCTTAGGCAAATTTTTGCTTTTTTTCGCAGTATGTAAAAAGATCTCTGGATGAAATATTATGAGCGGCGGAAGAGACGTGCACGTGGGTAGATTAGGGAAATTATATTTTATCCCCCTCCCCATTTTGTGGAATGCTTCTTGGGATTCTTTGATTACGTGCGTGATGTATCGTCGGAAAGATTTACGGGAATTTCGTCCTAAATAGGGCTCACTCGCTGTATTCGATAATAATGGTACATGTCAAATACTTGGAAAAATTATATATGCATGTTTTGTTCGAGGTATTTCGATTGAAATTTCTATATTATTAGCCCGGGTGAAATACCAATATTAATATATACGGGATGGCGGATAATTTTATGTAGAAGGTATTCTAATTAATATTCGCAAAATTATCGAAATTGGCTCTAAAAGGCTTCGACGCTTTATATACCAAGAAACATTATTCAAATCGAACAAAACAATAACTATAATATGTATTCGAAATAATTAATTTTCAGTTAGATCGAAAAATACATTATGGCAAGAAATTTTCCAACGATTCCAAGAATACAAATCCGTTTAATATTTCAGTCAACTTTATCGTCCCATTATGCGCTCGGTAAATATATTAGTTTCTATAATTCAACGTTATTATCCTCGCCGTGAACCGGGTCGTCCAAACACTACACACACAGGACTTAACATACCAATATCCCGCGATCAACACGATAATCGATCTAAAACAAAAGTCCGCAACGAATCCGAACCGAATTAAATTTATTCAAAATCCGCAATCATACACAATAGAAGAATACCAGAACGAAAGAACCGTGAAAACCGTTCGAAACGTCACTCTCGATTATGTTCACACTAACGCCTCTTTCATATTCAAATATTCGGATTTCGCGCCGCGAGCAGGGCGACAACACTCCGGCACTGAGGGCACTCACTTTTTCTGGTGCGGCAAACGCGTGCTGCTCCGACTGCGGCCGCGGACAGACTGACCGAGAGAGACCAGGGTAGCAGCCGAACGAGGAGTCGCTCTCCAGACTCTGGAAGGTGGGGGTTGGTAGCGCCGGAGGTGGGGGTTGGTAGTGCCGGAGGTGGGGTTGGCAGCGCCGGAGGTAGGGTGACCCCCCCTCCCATGCTTTCGGCTGTTTCTAAAACGAGTATGTGCGGGCATGATCGCTCTCGGTGTGGGTTGGTAATTTTGTGAAATGTTAATTGTCGATCTGGCTGTGCAGATAATGCTTCTTGCTTTGAAAATTCTGTGGTAAATCTGTATTGAATTTGTGACTCCTAACTCATTCGAATGTGAGCGAAAAATACGTGGTGCGACAACTTTGTTCACGAAATCTATCTATGAAACCTGATTTTTGTAAAAGAGCACGCTAATCCCTTAAGTCGTAATGGTTATTTACGACCTTCAGTTGTGACGTTTTCGTCGACTTCTAATCACATATTTTGTGTTATATTGATCATTGTCTTTCTCAAAAACGTATTTTATCGCATCAAATAAAAAAAAAATATTTTTTCATCCCAATGTAGCTGAAAACCGCAAAATATAATACTTACCAGATGTATTAACTGAACAATTTTACTTAACAATCTATATTTCGACCATCATTTTTTTGCAATGAATTTTCTTTGAGTTTTCCGATATTCGAACTAATGCGTCGACGGGCCCAAAGATATTATACGAAAATCACTTTAGTGTTTTTATCAAGAATGGTACCATCGAAATTATCGCATAAATTTACAAGGATAACCTTTTTTAAAATAAAAGTATCCTCATATGTATAGTTTTAAAATTCGGTTTTTATAGATAAATTTAGCGATCAATGTCACGTTAATATGTATGGTAAAGGACTGTCAAATAGTATTTTCTTCGTACAATCATAAATTTACCAGTTCTAGCATGATCGATTCATATTTTTTGACATTGGATCCCATGCAAATCTGACAAGTCTACCCAGCTGTATACATTAGAATAGATTAATGTTCATTTTGATGAATTTTTGCATTTGTCTTATATCTTACTCGCAACTGAAGTAAGTTTTTTAACGACAGATTTATTGCCTTGTGTATGACCAGCGATTGTATATTCAAATGTTACTATTCAGAAGATCGACTCATTTTTGATAACTTAGCAATAAAATATTGCTGTCTTTTCTATTTCTATAGCATAAAAATTGACACAAATTCTGTTTCATTTATAGTCACTGTCATTGACGACTTTCAATGACCGATGAAAAACCGCTCGTATGACTTGTTAAGTCTAAACGTACGAATCGTAGATCAATTGGTATTTCGATTAAATATTAATCTAATAAACAACTTATTATTTTTACATTAATATTATCAATTTGTTGTCAAATTAATAAAACACTTTTTTTTTCAGATCAATCGTAATTTTTGCACCTGTTTTCACCAAACATGGAAACAGTCTATGAAAACATTCATTTCAAAATGACTTTTCTAATATCTCATTTGATTCATCGATAATATAGTAGTTTTTTTTCACTAACGGTTCAAACGCCGATTCGATATTATTTATATAATAATAGATTTTTCAATTTCGACCTGACACGTAATAACGGCAAATTAAAACGCACAACCACTTTATCATTTTCATTTCATCGCTTGATGAAACAAGTAATTTCGCAGCGAGAATATTCGAACATTTCCCCGTTCAGTAATTAATTTTCAGTTTTCCGGTAAAATATCTGATTATGAAGCGTCGAATTTTCTTACAATTTCTCTTCCGCCTTCGAGATAGCGAAACTCGCCCTTTGTTCCAACGATTGAAATACGACATTTTTCAATTATTGGTGATTGGATTCGACCAATTCATTGATATTTTACGCATTCATTTTTTCTAGAATGATTTTTTATATGTTACACTATGTTTTGTAATCACTTCGTCTATGAAATAGATAGAACCTTTTTTTTGAGTGGTGTCGAACCTTTTTTTGTTTATATGTCCATATTCCCAAATATTTTTTATTGATTATCGACATGCCAAGGAAATTTTAATGCTTTCCATAAGTATGTTGTAAAATGAGTCAACTGTCATATTTGACAGAAGAAATTAAGGGGTATTCTACTCTAGAAATTTGAAAAAAAAAAAATCGATTTTTTTTTTTTTTATTCTTTCATATTTCTAAAGTCTAGACTTTTGAGAGTATGAGCTTAATTTCATTTTTTGAAATTAGGATTATTTTAAGAGTTACAGCTGTTATTGTGAAAGCCTAATGTATGAATCAGTTACGCTACCCGAAACTTTAAACGCGATTTTCTCGAAACTACTTTTTTCGACCTGGCGTTTTAGATATCTTGTAATCAACCGATTTACTCAAAATTTTGGAAAAATGTTATTTGTATATTCTTTTTTGCCCGGTACCATGTATTTTGAAAAAATGTTTTTTTTACTATTTTTAAAAAATTCGTAAAGGTCAAAAAAAGGCCGAAAACCTCTTATTTTTCAAATCGTCGCCATTTTGCGAAAAAAAATTTTTCCAAGGTAGGGGGTATAACGACATCTTTACTAATTAAGATTTTTTTTGTTTTCTTTGTTTTAGAGCACTACATGGTTTGTAATCTTATATGCCACGACACACCTTGTTTTTTGGGCCCTACTTCATTACATCATAACTCGATGAATTTTAGATTTTTTTTACAAAATTATTTTGTATTCTTAACATATATAAATATTATTTTAAAAAAAAATGGAATTAATTTTTTTTTTAGTTTTGTTTTAATTCCACGCAGAAAAACGCCTGAAATTTTGGACTCTAGAGTAGAATACCCCCTTATATTACAGACCTACGCTAAATGGCGCCTATGTGGTTTCTATTTCATAGACAAAGCAAGATTCTTTGCTTCGTTTATGGACGAAGCGATTAAAAAACGTAGCGCAACATATATAATTCAGATACAGATTTCGAAATTTCTCCATTCATTCTTCACAATCAAGTCGAGGCTCGAATTTCACAAAATTTCCGCTACACCAGTGATATATGTATGCAATATATACCCGTGTATAAAACGGGGCACGAGGATAATCAAGCAGAGCCGGCACAACGTACTAATTCTATAAATTTTAAATCGTTCCAACAGCGTACGGGGATGAATGCGAATTTTGAATTTTCCTTTGCTTATTATGGATGGATTAAACGAAATCTTCCCAATCTGCGCGGGATAATATTTTTCATGTGGTGCCGCTTTCAAAAGTGTTCGATGAAAAAAAAAAAACACCACTATTTCATTTAAATTTCAATTTTGTCGTATCGACGTAGGATTGTTTCATCAATTATTCAACTTTGATTTTTTTTATTATTTTGAAAGTAAACTGACGAAAATCTAGATTTCACATATCGAAAAAAAATTAGAATTTTTTATATATGATGTGAATTTCTTGTTAGACGATCCCGGAAACAATGAGTGTACTAGATTTTCTGATTAATTTGAGAAGTAAGTAGCGATCGATCAAAACTTGTCAAAAGTATGATATTTTGAGTATTGAACCTCGACGATTTTCATCAGATTACTCGCAGTACCTTTGATATAATAAAAACTTTGCTCTCTGTTGATTATAATTCATCCATATTTTTCGAAGACTTGCCAAAGTGTATTTTCGATCAAAGCACACTGTCAGATGAAATGTTTATGCATATGTACTATATATTTTGTACAATTTTTGTATTTTTTTTTTATCCCGTTCTGTCTTTTTTGCGTTCATTTTTCATTGGACGTCTGGCGCTTCCGTTGACTATACCACTTTTGGCTGCTGTTGAATAATTCTTTTGTTCATGATACGAGGAAAAAATGGGCGACACAAAAATTGTTTCTTTCCTTTCGATTGTTAAAATATATACGAGCTTTCTTTTTATAGATGTAAAGGAGAAAAAATACGAGAAAATCAATATTGTCTTCGTTACGCCGAAGAGCAGCACTCGACGACATAAGAGTTTTACAGCTTTTGCACTCATTGCGAAAGAAGTACACACTCGACGGGTAATTTTGAAAGTCGTAAATTTCATCGCATTTAATAATTCAATATAAGTTTCTATTGATTATCCATGTCGTTTTCGCGGCACCGATCCATAATTCAGCCTTCATGCAATGAATACGTATGTCATTTCCCGCTATCATTGTATCGATGACACTCTAAAAATTTCATACGAGTGTTTTCTTCCATTGTGTCGAATATCGATTCTTTCATACATATAATATTACTGCGCAATATATACAGCTAATGTGTCGTATTACTCTAATTAAAAATGTTTATCTTATTTGGAACATCCATTATAATTAAAACAATTCTTTATTCATCGTGTTCAGAGACATCGCTTTATTATAATGGAGTGTGTTGGTTATTCGAACGTTTTAATATGTGGGTATAATTCGATATCGGCGAAGTATTACAAGTCGGCTAATACATATCGTGATGAGGATGCATAATACAAAAGTTGTTCGTCTAGAGACGAGGGTGTTCCGAGGGATCTGATCCTCTTGGATAATGGCTTCGGCTCCCTGATGAGGGAGCTGTCAAGCAATCAGCTTCTACACGTGGACAACCCTCGAATGCCGGAGACGTTTTATTACCCGGAACCGGACAAGAACTCTTTTTTTGCGTGCTCTCCAAACACTCGAATCCCGGAAGGTTCGCCCCGTATAATTCGATTTGAGCTCTCTCGCAATTTTTTTCAGATTTTACATCCGCCCTTTCGGCTCAATAATCTGTAACTTTTTAATTATAATCCTCCACTCTTTCGTATTATCGGGAAATAGTAGCTCCGCTTTCTTGCCCTAGTTTCACCACTGTCGTCCTTTCTCGACCCTTTTTTTGTGCGGATATTTCGATAAAATTTGCTTCTGCACTCGAAGGATTTAGTCTCAGGTCCTTAGGTATAAGCTGCAAAACGCTAACTCGGGATTACACACGTAAAATTTCCCTTTTGGGAAATTCGATATATAAACGTAATATAATATGCGCGAGGCTGTACTCAGTTTCGAATCGGGTTCAATAATTAATCAGGTCGCACGTTGGGTTTGTGCAAATGTTTACTTTTCGCAAACTTTCGGCCTGCTTTCGCATATTTATAAAGGAGAACGTAAATTTTTCGTGTCCATTTAAAAATGCGTCCGTATTTTTCTCGTTGCCGTCGTTTAAGTCGAGCCATAATTTCGTTCTGAGAAACGAGCGTCCATTATTTAAGGCAACTTTTCATTCTCGGTTTCGCTTATATAATTATACAAAGCTTTTTACATATTATTTATCTAGCAATCAGACGCGTAAGTGGCTTTTCTTCGCGAAATTTTCCGTTGATTCGCGAAACGCGCCTGCGAAAACTTATTGAAAAGCCCCGACGACGGATTTATATCGCCGAAATATTCCGAGACGTAAACGAAAAGAATAACAATTACGCCCGGAGAAATAAAATTTCTTCGCGGATTCCGAATTCGAAAATAAATTATTTCTAAAGAATGTTTAATGAGATTTGCGCTCAGCTTTTCATTTATACCATTATGTTGCGTTGCTTCGCCAACTTCGAGTTGAACGCTTCGCATTTTCAATTTTCTCATCGTATCAATTATTTCTATTCAGCGAGAACGCTCAAAGGTCAGAAATTTCAATGAATATTCTGTTTCGACCGCAGATTTGAAATTTAAACGGATCGCTCTCAAGTTTACCCACTCGATTCTGAATACAAGCACGCCTACAATGTGAGATTCATAACGTATGCTTCTTTGATATGGAGGGTAAGCGGTGCGATTATTTTGACAACTATACCTGATCTCGATTCCGTATACGATTACACATACCCTGCGTCTTCACTCATATTGGAAACACACCTTATTCCGATGAATTTAATTATACTGTGATGAACTTTTACGATTTTTTTTTTTGTATGAAAAACACCGAAAAAAGCGACAAGCTACCTCTCTACGGTTGATATTCAAATTTTTATTAAAGATCAGTCGAAAAACTATTTCTGATACAGTCGACTGTCGGTTAAAACGCGATAAGTAGTGATTATGGCGATTAGAAATGTGATGATTTGTGTTTTTTTTTTTTACTTTGACAATTCAACATAGTCGTCATTTTATGCGGCGACAAATCAATGTCAATTTTATCGCTGAATAAGTAACCCATATGAAATTATTCAATATGTAAAATCACGGATTTTCAGCCATCCGATTATTCTATTCTATTAACCAAGTTGAAACGCCACAAGATCAAACCATGTTAACCATTATTTCGAACATCACCCGTTCTGCATTTATTGGTCGGCTGCATTTTGGCTTACTCAACGTTTCAAGACCGTTTTGCATATTGATGCCCCCGGGCGCATTAGGCGGCGCCCAACTTTTCGGCAAGCATTCCTAATTGGGTTTTCGCAAAAGTTCCGCCAGCCACGTCTATTCTTTCTCGCTCCGTCAACCACAAGCTCTGAAATAATTTTGTGAATTTCACCGGTGACCTGTTAACCGGCCCACACCTCCAAGGTACACCTTAGAACTGGTGCTGTGCACCGTCGGCGATTTTGTACCGAAATGGACTTTTCCGAGTGCATTTTGCATGTCGGATTGTTGTTAAAGTGTATACATGTAGATCCAAGTATCTTTTTACACGGGGGAGACATTCCAGAGACCATCGTGTGAGAAAAAAGTATGGTGAACATATAAAAATTGGATAAAGGTTCCATAAATTTGGAATATATATATGGAATTTCCATCCAAATGTGTATTATATAGTACTTTATAAAAACTGTGTGATGTGGTAAAATTTCACCATATGAAATCATCAAAAACGTAGTAAATTTTCATTTGATAAGATTTTTTAATATAAAATAAATTTGCGTTAAAAATGCTTGAAATTATTTTTATCGTGTCTATTAGAATTTTTTCATCAGTTTCAGCCGAGAAAAGTCATTTTTAGAATTCTCATGTTTTCATTTAAAATATTGACTCAGTTTTTTCTCAATATGTATAATACAATATATCTTACTGTAAAATATTTTTATGAAAATATGCAATTTATTTATTATATATTTTCAATCAATTCATATAATTTTGAAACGAGTTTACGTATATCAAAGTTCAATTTTGATTCCATAATTATTCCGTTTAAATAACTATTTTTTATTACAATCACCTCGTATTTGATCATTGGTCCAAATGATTAAGCAACAATGTTTCGATAATATAAAAAAAAACCGTCGAGACCATGAACGAAATATTAGGACAGTTTTTATTAAAAAAAAAAAACTTTACACGGTCACGAGCACAGTATGAGTATCAAATTTTAATGCCGCCTGGTACCAATAATGCACCAAACAATTCTCCACAGACATGTGTTGCACACGGCAATAAATATAATATATATATTCAGATTACTTTAATATCCGAAACGTTAACCGTGCAGCGACCGAAACTCTCAACCAGCGCTTGATTTATGTAAGAGCAAATGAAGCGCAACGCGCAACCGAGCGTACCTCGATTCGCAAATTTGAATTTTAACATAATTTAGTACTGTTTTATATGCCGAGTACGTTTGTGTGTGTGAGCGAAAGGTCGTTATTGCTAGAGTGGTTCGGTGCTTACTTTTGAATGCTTGATATATTCAATTTGCTCTCATCTCTATCTTCTTGAAATGATACTTGAATTTTTGTTCCGAATACGTTTACCGACGATTTAACATTAAATCATAAAATGTATAGCCCGTATTTCTGATACAATATACTATCGAAAGTTCAAATATTTTTCTTTGGGGAAAAGTGAATTTAAAAGAATTTGAATATGAAGTTTGGGAACCATTCATTGTAATCCATCTACCAATCGATTCATATGTTGCTTAACTTTAACTATCGTGGGGAACCAGAAAACTGTTGAAAAAAAATAAAAAGTTCTGGGAAAAATGATTATGTGAAGGTTTCAAATAACGTTATTGAAGTTACGTATTACATTTTTATAGTATTTAAGGATTTCTTTCTTTCAAATGGCTTCAGATCGATAATATCTATATATTTATTTGTTACGCTACATCTGTGCAATCGCTTTATACATGGACGAAGCAAAAAGTTTTGCTTTGTCTATGAAATTTAACATCTAGTGGTTTATATGCGCCACCTATCATAGGCGCATAAGCATAGACGTATGTGAGAAATTTAGACGCCTTCCATGTTGTAAGAAATGTTACTGTCATATTTGATAGAAGATGTTAAATGATATGTCTATGTTAGATAGCGTCTAAACAACACTAAATATTTTTAAATTTCATAGACAAAACAAGATTATTTGCTTCGTTCATGGACAAAGTGATTACCCAAACGTAGCATAACGCATACATTTGACAACGCCAAACCATCTATACAATAATAATATTATTATAATAAAAACGAATCTCCAACATGGACGGGTTATCCATCAACGATGCACGTTGCACTGGCAATGCGGCCGACATCCTCTCCTATTCTCGCCAAAATTGGTTTTGCAAATTTCAGACAGTTGGTCGCATTGAGGCCTGCTCGCGGACCACAGTTCGGGAACCGCAATGTAACTTCAGGGATCGGCGCGAATGCACCGGGGAAACTACGTGTTTTCTATGCTCCCGTTTTTGTGCTCGTTCCCATCGCTCTCACTCTAGTGCATGTAATGCACTTTTGTGCATTTCTACATGTTTGGCTGGGTCGTGAATGCATTCAGACTCTTAGTTTGAATGAAAATTTTCGAGCCACTTTTAGGTAATTTTCGTATATACATATATGTTCGTTAAGAAATATTACTTTATTTTTAGTAAAAAGATAACGCATCGAAAGAGAGTTTATGTTCGACTTTTATAAAAAAATATGGAAGAATCCAAACTTTTTCCTGTAGCTTTTTAACTGTGCAAATTAAATTTTGAATACATCGAATGTCAGCGTTCTGATGCCTTTGTCGAAATAACGAGTCTGAAATACGATATCGATAAAACGTAACGAAGCAAAAATATGATGCAAAATTTCGTTTCGAAAATATTATTATTTATTCTTACTTCTTCGAACTATGTTCATTTTCAAATGACAAATTATTGTATAATTTTAAATTTGATCGATTCTTCTTACCGAACGCATCTCAACATTGAAAATTATCGGATATTTTATATTGCCTATTATATTATTTAAATCTTCGCCATTCAAGTTGAACGTCTCTATTATATTACAAAATGTATTTATTTTTCGGCCAAACAACCTTTCTCATAATTATTTTTCGGCAATTCCCCGTCGAATCAGCGACGCGTTAATTCGCCGTAATTAAAATTCGATTGTTCGCCGAGTCGCCTTCGGGAAATCTATGAAGCGGCCCGTATTTTTCCGCGATCCTAGCCTGGGCAAATTTAATTAGAGCAATTTACAACCGAAACGCAGTCCCGAATTAATTTCGAGCGAAAATTTTCCCCTGGGCCGTTTGCGGGCCTAGTACTAGATACTAGTGCCCGGGTACGGATACCTAGGCCGGAGGTGCAACCGCGTCGGGGATGCGCGACGATAACGATTCTCGTTGATTAAATTCACCTATGAATGTATAATACTGTTTGGTAACGACGGTTTATATTCTGCACTTCTCGTTTTGCTCGTTCAATGTGAGTTTTATTGTTTGCAGAGATTTTCACTACAGATTGAATTCTAAATAATCTATGTTTTTTTTTACTTTTTGAAAATTCTCTTTGAAAATATTTTACAAGTTATATATACATTTTCAATTCTATGTATCTTTTGAATGGTATCTAAAAAATATTATATTATATTATGATACAATGTCGGGAATTGCGTGCATGTTACATGGAAATACAATTTTCTCCTTAACCTTTGTTCTCACGAAAATATTTTTATTTTAAAATTGAAAACATTCGAATAAAAAGTAAACGTTAAACTCTAATAATATTTTTTTAATATTAGTCCAATTTTATATTCAGTCTTTTTTATGATTTTAAATGTCTCATATAAAACCTAGAAAAACAAAAAATAACTACCTAAAACCTGGTTATTATGATCGTGAATATATTTTAATTATATACCCCTAATTCTCTAAGATACGCTCCAGAGACTACCGTGCATAAAAAAATGTATGGTGACCTTATAAAAATTGGAGATTCGTTCTATCAGTATATTTGAATAAAACTTCTATCCAAATATATTTTGTAAAAAATGTGTGACGTAAAAATATTTCGATATGTAAAAAACATCGAAAATTTTGATTTCATAACTATAATTATAGCAGTATACTTTCCTAACAAATTTCGAGTGTCCCTAATGAAAGATCTTTTACATATTTTTTTTTATTTATTTTTATACTGTTTGAAAGTGAAAAAACATTTGTTTCTTATTCCTCAAACCGTATAAAAAGAGAATTGAACGTATACCTAAAACATTATAAACATTCGAAAAACTCAAAACAAGCATTCCAAAAACACGTCACATTCGACCTACGCCTCCGCATCAAAATCGCCGACGTTACACAAACACGATCACGTAACTGCGATCGATAACTGCATGACGTGCACACGTGTGCATCACGACTGCAACTGCCTCCGGTTTCCCGAGCGTCCAGATGCCTCATCCCAGCTCCGGCGGGACGAGGAGGCGAAAGTCTTCGGAGAGCGGAGAAAAGACGAGGCTTTCACTTGAGGGCCTTCCCGGACACGTGTCTGTCTCGCGCCATTGTGTGGCTGAGCGGGGCTCCTATCCAAAGTGACAAGCGCAAAAAGAATGAAAATGTCATACGTGTGTTATGTGTGATGTGATACGTGAATACGCGGGTGTGAGCTGTTTTTTTCTATGAATATTGAGTCTGCTTTCGAAAGGGGGTTTGGCGTTGTATTTGCGTTGTTCAGGTGGTTTGTGTGTGTGTTTGTATTTTGGGTGGTGGATAGTAAAATGAAACATGAACTCGAAATATTAACGGTTTGCTTTCATCGTATTTAGTGTTATTACAAAAAGAGAGAAATATTGAAATTATCCCCTATATATAATAGCTGATTTCTGTGTATCTGTTTGTCTGTGTCGATGACGCTCGCGACTTTTTTCTTTTTTATTTTTCAAAAGAACGATCCGAACCGCGACTTTTAAATGATGATGATGATGATGTCAATAACAAATGAACTGGTTTTATTAATTAATTATAAATATTCAAATCGAGTATGGGCATTAGGTAGCCTCTACCTCTGGATTCGCCTATCACAAACAAATAACAAATGAATTATTTTGATTTTATTAATAAAATATTAAATATTCAAATCGGGTACACATTTCGAGTTCACAAAATCAGGTTTTCACATTTTATCGTTATCGTTTTCCTTTTCTTAACAAATCCAAAGCCGATGTTAATAACATCGGGCCAATATACTATTTATATATAATACAATATATAAAAATGGATGTTTGTGTATATTATATATTTGTTTGTTTGTTTGATGCCGTATCACTCCAACACCTTTCGACCGATCGCCATGAAAATTGGCATGTATATGTATTTTTTTGTGTAGAAGGTTTTTAGCATCGTTAAAATAGGGTGACCATATTTACCGGAACCCAAAACGGGACGGTCCGCAAAAAAATGTTCCCCCTATATATCGTTCGACCGATCACCATATAAAAAATAATTCGATTTGAAACGCCGAGTCCCGAGCAACGCCCGGTACTTCCGCTAGTTATTATGTAAAGATATTGTGATGTTTTGTTCTTCACGTTGATATTATTATATTTACCGAATTTAACATGATTTTCTTTCTGTAAGAGAAAAAAAATTTTGTAATTAGACAAACAGAAAAATATGTATTATATTACTCGTATTTAAAATAAAATGTATCAAGAGATAATAATAGAAAATGATTTTCCAAGTTTTATAATCAAGTTACCAAATTATTAGAGTGCTTTACCTGGTTTCTAATTTTAACATATAGGAAAACTTATAAATGTAAATTAAAGTGAAATCTTTTTATTTCATAGTAGTGTAAATTTAATAAAAAAGTGAAACGCATCAATTTACTTTTTTCTCAAGATAGCGATATCGTAGTTATTCAATTTTGACAAGGACAAAAATCGCATAAAATTGATCAAATAGCGAAATATGAACTCACTATATATAATATTTACACACAACGACCAATTTGAAATTTGACCACATTTTATTTTAACCAACTCTTTCCAGCATTCACAAACATACCAACATCCGATATGCGCATTCGTACAAGCATTCCGCGTACCATACACAAAATTATTAATGATCACACTTTATACACACGAGAGAGTCTTTACGGTAACAAACGGGCGTGTTCGTTATTCCCGAGTATAAGAATATGATTTTTTTTCGTTCGCGTGTATAATACATGCAGGCAAAGATGTGCTCCGCGGGTCCTTTGTGCGACCCGGGCCCCGGATCGACAATGGGATTGCTCGAGCCCCGTAAAAGGTACGAACACAGCCTTCCAGAATTTTCTCAGCCTCCCGCAACTCTATCCACGTGTCTCGCGGATGTTATTCCCATTTTATTTTTGTTTAATATTGATGTACGTTGCTGTCGCGTTTCGGAAGCACATCCATGGGACCGCTGATGGGATGGCTGCTTAAAAATATACGTCTTTGTACATGTGAATGGAGATTTTGTTTTTATTTGTGGCTATAAAGATTTGAATTGTAATGGATTTTTTGTGTATTTTATTTTTTATTTATAATTTTTCTTGTTAAAGAAATTTTTCGTATCGATAGAAAAACATCGTGTAGAAAATCGTTATGCGTTGAAGTATGATAAAATATAGACATCATTATTTTTTAAATATTTTTTTTCGCTCTTGAAATACCTACTCAAATATTTATATTTTTCTTGGTTTAAAATCAACATTTCTTGTATAAAAATACACTTTAATATAACAATCGCCTGACGTTCATCGTGCGATGACAATACGTTCATGGAATTTTTTTCTTTTTTGTACATTATTTTTCATTAATAAGAAAAATTATTATTCTCAATTCTGATAAGTTTTTGTATTTGATTTACTTGTAAGAATAAATATACATTTTAAAAATTAATATTTTACACCAATCCTCGTTTTAAACGGGAATACGTTTCAGAGACTACCGTGTAAAAAAATATGACGACCATATAAAAATTGAAGATAGGTCCCATCAGTATACATATTTGAATAGTACTTCCATCCAAATATACTTTATAAAAAATTTGTAATGTGAAAAATTTCGCCATGTAAAATCATCAAATTTTTTTTTTTTTTTTTAAATTTAATAACTATAATTATAACAGTGAGTCGCCTTCGTGAGCCTGTTGAGTTCGGATCATGAGATAGATTTATCGTGCCGGGTCCGTTCCCACGTGTTCGACACGTGTTGACTTTCGTTTCATTATATCTTAATCACTCATTATCAACCGAGTTCGCGATGTGTTCGTTAATCAAGTGTGCTCCCCTCTACCTAGCAGGTTAATGGGCGATCGTACGAGATGTGGAGTTCACCAGAAACAGGACAGTATCTTACAAATTAAATTCTAATTTATTTTTTCTCACATATCTATTGATTTACTTTGGGCGTCAACTGATCGAACTTAATTATATATACGTATATTTCCATTTCTATTTTCCCGGATTTAGCCGCGCTCCACGTTCAAATAACGGATTAAAAGTAATAAAAACCAAACTAATGCATTTTTTGTTTGAAAACGAACAAAAAAAAAACACAACAATTTTTTTTTTGGCGCAAAACAAGTAACAACACCCCTACTAGGATTGTAATTACAACTATTACCGCACCCTTAACCACTTGAATTGACCAAACCGTGTCTAAATATAGAGGATTATCGGTATCCTGACTTTTTGTTACACTCAATGTAAGACCCAAATCTGTCATGAGTGCTATAGCAACCATAATTACATAAACAATTGCCATCAATCCAAAAATCTCTGGGGACAATAAACGCGATATAATAAAACCACTTACCAGCCTAATTAACTGGCTAAGTGTATAACCTAAAAGAATCCAAATAGAAGCACTAATAATTTTTTGTTTTAAAGTCATGTTTTGTAAAGTAAGTATTAGTTGATTAACTCAGGGGAATTCAAGCAATGCCAGAAAGTTTAAGAGCATTTATTGTTATATCAATGATTGCAAGCGCATCATTTTTTATATTCAAGCCCTCATTTCGCGACTTAATGCCAGCAGGCGATTACAAAAAAGTTTTTGTTAGTTGGGTTATTGTAACTGCTATTGCATTTTTATCATTCAATCCGTTTATATATTTTTTTGGTGTTTCAAGCTATCTACTTATTACAAACAAAAAAGAATACACTTTGTTTTTGTATTTTGCACTTTTGTTTGCTGTCCCACAAATTACAATTACCATACCAGGCTTTGGTTTAATTAATTATTTGGTGGATCTAGATCATATCAGGATTCTAAATCTTTTTTTACTACTCCCATTGGCCACAAGAGAGAGTAAAGCAGAGAAATTTGGCAAA
>JAOXNN020000021.1:6499108-6530925 GCA_028571205.2 Hydropsyche betteni
TACTGTGAGGGTAAACTATCATTCTACCAAATTTCATTCCAATCGCAGCTCCGGACCTCATGCCCTCCCCTTGTTAGATTGATTTCGCTCGAGGCGCAATTTTTAGCGATTTTTCCCCACATCTCGGGGTTGTTTATGATGGTCTCGGTTCGTCGTCCATAAACAGAATAGTGTCCCGTTTTCCCAGTCCAATTTGCAGTATCGTTGTCGCGACACGCCTTTTAAATTAAATTTGTTATGATAAAGCGCCACGACCGCGTAAATTACGCGCCCGTATTATCGGAACCCTTCAAAACATACCTTTTACAAAACAATAATTTCACCCGAAGATAATCCATGCGGCAGAATATTTTTGGGTTCTTTGCGTATCATTTATTTGTCTATAAATTAACGTTTTTAACCGTATTGGTTTTCGTTACTCACCAATACTGTACAAGTGGACGAAAAATAATCCCTGTATTAAAGATTATATTGGGGTGACACATAATAACAGGAATATTTGAAAATTCAATAAAAATACAGGAAACTCAAGAGGAGAAAACATATCGATAACAATTGAAACACTTTATCTCACCATTTAAGAAACAGAAATCCAAATTGGAATTTTTTGATAATAACATCTTGTGGGAGGCATTCTTTTCGAAGAGTGCATTCTTTCAGTGTGCTGTTGAGATTCCTCATTGTCCGCTGTAATATCTCAACTAGGATACCAAGCTGATACCATAAAGACACCACATCACCGAGGTGATGATACGGTTATAGTTTTATCATACTTTTCGTAAATGAAGAACAAATCACAATAATTGTTTCTTAAAAATAATACAATTGAATTTTATACCCTAAATCATGACACCTATAAATTTAATCCTTATCCTCTCCACATTGGCAACACCAAAATTGCAACCCTCCATATGAAAAACAAAAAAAATGAAATCCCCCATCTTCGCAACATTTTATCAAAAGTACCTCAGCTAATATTCTTCACACGAACTTCCGCACCATATTTCACGCGAAAAGCCATACATTACACGTTGCCCGTAATCGAATACCAATATTCATATTAAACAGTTTACTCTTCCGATATATCCTTAATTTCCATCTCGAACGCTAAAACGTCTTCTCCGAATGACACAACATACACACATACGTCGGTATCGATTCGGAAAAGCTATAAAAAATGCATACGTCGACGTTAAGCTTCGCGTTGCCGCCATTAAGCGCGACTTTATGGGATTCGTGTCCCGGTAAAGTAACCCACTTTGGAGACATCCTCCCTGTGCTCCCGTTTTTGTGTGCTTTATACGTTTGGCATTCGACTAAAGTCGTTTTCTGTTAATTTTAGTTTATTTTAATTGAATAATTAATATATGATCAGTACTGCTGTGATAATTTTGTTATTCTGCGAAACGGTTTATTTAAAATTGCATGTTAGAGTTTTTTATACGTTGATCATTATTCTTATTTTTGGAATATTTTTTTTGTTTATCGCTTTATATTTTGGTTTTAGAGAATATTTCATCTTTAGTTTTGGAAAAAGTCAAAAGTTATAAATGACTAAGTTATATGAATAATTGAAATATTTTTCCTTTGATGAGAAATTCTCGCGATAAACACAAAATTTGTTAGTGTATAATAATGTTGAATAACCATTTTTTTTTTAAATATGATATTATTCAGATCTTTATTTTGGAACGAAACCAAAGCACCATTGCCCAATCATTTTTTAATCAAAAATTTTCCTATCCAATGAATTCATGATTGTGGTAATTTTCATTTTTAGCTGCTTTCTTCTAAATTTATCGTATTTTATAGAAGACGTTAAATGATGCCCCTAAGCTAGATAGCGCCTATACAAAATTTCATAGACAAATCACGATTCTTTTCTTCGTCCATGGATGAAGCGATTACAAAGCGAAAGCAGTAGTACGTATACAAACAAATTAAAAAAAGCGTCATATAATTTTGTACACAAAACATTAAAAACTCGTCACCTCGAACTAAATAAACTAAATCTGCTATATTTAAATAGCCGACATATAAAAAGGTCATCGCAGTGTGTCAGGTGTGTTCCGGTCGTGTACTTGTAACTCCGGAACACCACTAGAAGGCGAGTGCTATCAAACGAGGGTACATTACTTACGGCCCGTACATAGCACATGTACAAGCGCTATAATAACACAGGGGTGAGTGCATTACGCCAAGGTGTATGCGCTTTATCATTCGCCCTATGCACGTTATGTGCATGTTGTGCCACGTAAACGGTCCGTCGTACTTTTTAGCGGATTTGCACTGTGCAATGCACACCGAATTGCATATTCATGCGGAACGGAAGCGAGGTTCTGTTTATCGAAAAATTATATACGTCCAAATGTCGCAGGGTCGTGATAGACATCATTTTAATAAATTCTGGTATGTGTCACAAATATTTAAGTGTCAAGTCTAAAGTTTGCTTCCAAACGATTTGATTTTAGGCCTTCGCCAAACTGTTTCGGAAAAACGGGATATTATATATTCGTTCTATAAAAGTAAATTTAAAACTTACCGATCCTTAGACTTTCACACTAAAATACGTATATAATTATTTAGAAGCGAATTATATTCGTCGATGTGGTTTCATTTGAATTTTACTTTACAGGTTTATATACGCGGATCTATTGTGCTGCACGCCCTATGAAATTTGAATAATAAAATCTTTGTTTTAGCTGAAATTGCGGTAATCCGGACTATAATTCACTTAAACATTTTCAAGATAACAACATTCCTAAATTACTCGAAACACATATATTATACTTGTATAATGTTAAATTCATCAGAATTTATTGCTTTTCTCGGCTAATGTTAGCGCGTATGGGCGCATTAGCTATTAACGGAAATGTAAATTTTCCGGGTTCGTAAAAATTCAAAATCAAAATTACAACATGTAAACATCACTGCGAACATAAATTTTAATGGATTCTTGAAAAGTTATTTAGTGTCTTGATTCAAGGGATATATCAATCGATTATTCTCCGATTTGAATCTCAATTGCGTTTTACTTGTTTAGTCGGATTCTAGAAGTATTATAGTATAACTAATTTGGATTCTAATACCCAGTTTAGCCTGTGTTCAAAGTTGTGATACGTTGAATACAAGATTAAGAATTACTAATTATTAGAACAGAATTAGTTTTTCAAATATTATAATATAAAACAATCTCTCATTCATTTCTTAATATGCAAAAATAAATTGAAGTTATGTGTGTGTATGATACTGTATTTTTGCTACGATTATATTAAATTGGATCTGCTTTTTGCATAACAATTTCTCTCCTCAGCTTAGAACTTGAGGGTCATTTTGGTCATCTGCTTGAACTTTATTTATGGCCGAGGGCATATTTGTTCACGCAGAAGTGAACCTCCTTGGTAATATGCAAATTTTGTGTACTTGCAAAGTCATCTAAGAACTTGTACACCTTAAACTTTCTTATTGATTTACATATAATCTCATATGAAACTACCAAAATTCGTATATCGAGTAGATAGATATTTCTCAAAACAACAGTTTCATCGATTTAAAATTATATTATAACCATATAATAAAAGCGTCAACGCTTCTCAGGTCGCCCAAATATTATATAAAGTAGCACTTCTATCTTCGTCTGAAAAAAATCCCCGAAATGTCCGATGATTTCGCATTTTCACCTTTTTCCACGAACGGAAAATTTCGACACGTCACACAAACACGTGCGAAAATCCGTGACGAATTTTCGCCTCAGAAATCTTTGAAAAAAAGCGAATAAAATGTCGCTCCTTAAAGCGACATGCGATTCTCCCACCTAACGAGAAACAAACACTATTCTCCTTCGCGATTTTTACTACGCCCGCTTTCCGTGGCGCGAATTTCAAACGGAGAATGCGAAAATGGCCGACGGGTGATGTCATGCACAGAAAACACGTGAACAAACGTTGACATAACCGTTAATTAATCGCTGTGTCATTCCGATCCAAATGTACAAACAGTGGTAAGGTTTTGTTTGGATTATGAATCGATTGGGTCTTCTTGTGATACTGTATCGTTTTCGCAGTATCGACTTTTTCATTATAACACTTACAGTTTGTTAGTTTATAATTATGTATGTAATTAAAAAAAGTAATAGAATTATTTATTTTTTATCAAGATGGCCTATTTTATTTATTGGTTTTAATCGATGTCCGAAAATGGCAGTTTTTCTTCGCATTGTGCGTATTATGGAACATAAAAATAATAGTAATAACATTGCATAATAGGATTTGGTAGATTATGTAAATGCGTCCAACGCCCTACGGTGGCAACTCTGTGTTTTTCGCGCGTAATCGTTCCCTCTTTTTTCAAATTAATCTGTGTGTATTGCCATTAGAATAAATCAGAATTTTCCCGAAATTGCGGTTCAGCATCGGCGACAGTTACATAAATAATTTCAAGCATTTTTTTTTATTTCGCTTTTGAGCGTCCTTTTTTCCGAATGAGGGAAATACGATTAGGGCGTCGGTTTATTTAATTTTTTTTTTCGGAAGCACATTTTTGTGCGATATGAAATTTTCACTTATTATTCTTTCTTCTATTTTTGACTTTTATTACTGTATACTATGTACATTTATTATAATATAAAAGAAGAGAATTCTTTATATACTTTTTTAAAAAAGAAAACATGCAAAATTTATACTCTGTATAAATACAAATTTACACGTAAAATGTACCACTGTAAAAATGCACCTACAGAAGCAATTAGTTTAAATCTGTATATTAATTAGTGAGTACAGTAGAACCTCTATTATCCGGACTAAACGGGGATTGAGATGTTCCGGATAGCGAAAAATCCGGTTAATCATAATGAGAGAAAAATTATTAAATAAAAATTATAAATTTATTGGAAATTAAATTAAATTATTTATAAAAAATTGTTAATTTGTATAGTTACATAATTATGTACTCAACCTTTAAATATTTTTACAGTCTATTTATTTTTGGTTATTTGAGGCTGGCAAAATTTGTGAACATGGCATAAAATCCATGTCATAAAAATAATAATTAATGAACCCGTCTTTTAGCTCAAAATTTTCCAAATATAAAATTCTCGTTCAGTTATTAATTTAACCGTCTTCATAGTTGAGTCTGTCATGAATGAGTATTATTTTATTATATACTTATAATTTTTTGGACGCGTTTTATATAAAAAATTATAAAATCCGCTATTCAAAAAAAAAAAAAAACATTATTTCGATCAATCCGAATAATAGAGGTTTTACCGTACTCTCTGTTCAAAAGCATAATACTATTTTGTTGATGATTTTCTTTTTCCTAAATAAAATCCTCGTTATTGTTTAGTTTCTCGTGTTATTTCAAGATACTTAAACATTCGAAAATATCAAATTGATTATTTTTGTCACTCCAATCGAATTATTCTATGAATTAAATAATTAAATTTGATTTTTTATCATTGAAAATGAAATCTGAATCTGTCACTGTCCGATTTTTCATTTTCCTTGTAATATTTCAGAGTAATTTACAAACGAAGCTTTGCGCAATCGTTTCGCATGATTAGAACGCATCAGAAATCCGAAAATGATTACAAGAACGAATTCCACCGTGCGTGAAAACGATTAATATTTTATTAGTCTATTCAGTAAAAACTTCACGACGCTTTCGGCCAACACAGTTTTGATTCGTTCATCAATTTTTCATGCGATTTTCGATTTGGCAAACCTCAACTTCGTTATCCGCTAAACGAGTGCGGTCCTTATGGGTCCGATCCCGCATTAAATAATTCATGATCCCCGAAACTGGGTCGCGATTATTCCCTGAAAATACCGCGAGAACAAAACACAAATAAATTCGCCGGAATCGTCTCATTGCTCTCGAATTTCATATTTTTTATCGCGGCAATAATAGAAATTGCGCGGGAGTCCTTAAAGTGCGTGTGCGCGCAATAAACAAGAATTATTCGTTACAGTTACATTATTTTCGCGGAATTTATACGCGAATTTGTACACGTCGTGTGCTGTGTGCAATTGTACGCTGTGTTTCGATTTAATTACGGTACTATTTATATCAAAGTGTACAGGTTGTGCATTGAACATGTTACGTACGTTTATGGGTACAATAGATTATTGCGAAGTATTCGTATACCATTGATGCTGATTTGATTTTGTAAATGTGATATTTGACTATTTGAATATCGAATTCATTATTTTGTTGAAGTATATATTGAATATGAATGATGTATATTTTGCGAAAATGTCGAGTGCTTTTTGTATATCGAATTTATTGAAAGATTTCTTTATTGATGCGAAATTTTTTGATAAATAATAGAGTAAAATGTGCAAATATTCGAATATTTGTCTCGAAATCAGAGCTGTAATATTCGCTTCAAAATTTACCGACTTCAAGATTTATTTATGCTTTAGCTTCGATTCCGACTCTGTTTTGAGCGATTTTAGTCAGATCAAATTTTCTTACCATTATAAAATTGATTATTGGTAATAGAAATATATAATACAATATATACATAACGACTTTCAAAGCATTTTTATATTAATAATGATGATGAATCAATTAATTTTTGCAAGTATTTGCTATTGAATTTTTTTCGGGAAACATTATGTTTACGTTAAAAAAAACAGACTATTGCAAGGCGTATATACGTATGTAGGATTACGGATATGTCAACGTAACCTTACGAATCTTCTGTTTTGACAGTCCGTATGAAACGAAGCAAACAATCGGTTTTAGCTATAATAATAAAGTGAATTATGAAATGGAGTCGGTTAATTTTTTTACGAATCGGATTCCCCATAAAATACATAAAACCCTGCTCAGTGAAAATTTAGACAAGTTAAATTTTTTTTCCCTATCTAACTACCCGAAAACTTAACCCAAATACTTCACAGAGAAATTCTTCCTTGAACGAAAGTTTGTATATGAAACGGTTTCGTGTACGTGCGAATAATTGGGTTGGTTGTTCTGTTGCACCTCCGAGTTTACCCTGTCCGTAATTACCCAGACAAAGGGGTGAAATGATTAAACACGCTTTTCGTCCGTTTTCTTTCGGTCCAAGTCTTCAGGCTTCGAGGCTACCCCGTTCTTTGCACGGCTCGCAAATTAGGGCGTCCATCGCATCTCAAATATTTGCTTCCGTGTCCGTTCAGAGTTTCGCACTTCCGTGAGAGTATGTGCAGCTTATTTTCCCGTTCTCTATTTTTCAGTAAGATCTTGTTTTTCATTGAGTATATAAAAAAAGCCAGTTCATTTTGCTTCGAAATTTTTCATCAAAATAAAATATGCATTATCATGTATTACGAATTTAAAAATTCACTGTTTTATTAACTTTTACGAAAATCATATATATTGTGATACTAAAAAGTCTAACTAATTCATTAAGAATTTTTTGATCGTTTTCGTTAATGCTATTATTTTTAGATGAAAGCTTGGAGAAAATTAATCTTTTTTTTTTTTGTGGAAAACTCTCATATCCGGAACCGACGTCAAATCTCCTCCTACTGTCATTTTCTTCTTCTCAATTATTCGACGGCGTCGCTTTTTAAAACCCTTTGCTTGCCATGGCGACAAACGAATCCAAACCACTTGCTATTTCTAAAAGCCCACAGCGTTGGTGCTCAACTTTTCTTATTCAACAATATGAAAATAATAATGTTTTCGATGTTTTTTTTTTATGATGAACAGTCTTGAGCCAATATATGTATTGACCACGGCACTTTTAGCTTGACTTTAGTAATCAATGGTATTTTAACAAGGCTAATCCATAATATTGTGTTGATGTTTTATTACATTTTCAACGATACCATTCTAATTCTTCACATGGATATAATGCAGTGTTTCCCAACGTGGAGCGTGCGCTCCACCGGGGAGCAATTTCAACGTTTCAGGGGGGCAATGCGTAAATCATTATTATTTGTTACATTGTTAAATTGATAGTTTTATTGACAGAACCATCCGGAAAAAATTTCTCCAACGCCTTTTTTGTCTGATTTTACCCTATTAATATAATTGTTTTTATTTAGAAATATCAAAAAAACCTAAGTAACAGTAAAGAAAATTGTTAGTTTTATGGTGATATACTTTGATTGTGTATATGTGCATTTTTTATTTGAAGCCATTAATTTTTTTTTCAGAATTTGTTAAATAAATAAAAATTTGATGGGCGCGGAAATTTTCGAATCGCTGAAGTGGGGCACGGTACAAATAAGGTTGCGAAACACCGAATAATGAGTATAAGATTTTCAGCGCGTCCCATAATACCATTGCACCGAACGCACCCCAATTTGAGAAAGCCTGCTCCACAACAGCCATCTCCGGAGGTGAGCGGAGGCGCTAATTACCTTTAATTTCTCGTCGTGTCCAAACGGAGCGGACAACAAAGGGGCGCAAATCAAAGGGCTCCGCGGCCAGACGAGGGTCGAACGGGGATATCCGCGTGACAGTGGCCTACTTGGGGCAATAGTCGCCCCTTCGGAGCCGAGATATCGTCCGGCTGATGCGGAATCGTCGCATCCTCCGATTCGAAATCGTTATCGTCGCCGTTGTGGATTGTCGTTCTTGCGCGAGTTGCGGATGCTATTCGATTCGCAGATCGATCGCACAGCCACACCCGATCAACGCATCCTATCCCTTATATATAATATATAATCACGGGTTTCTGTGCGTGCGTGCGTGCGTTGTCTGTCTATCTGTCTGTCTGTGTGTCCGTCTGTCGTTCGAATGACGCTCGCGACTTTTTCGCGAATATGGTCTTTATGCGTTTACAATAACTTCTATAATATGATATGCTTATTGCTTACTGACTACTGGCTTCGTCCATATGTTGTAATTGTGACAATAACAAATGAACCGATTTTATTAATTAAATATTCAAATCGAGAACGGGCATCGGGTAGCCGATGTTACTACTGGCTTTGCCATTCAAATTTAGCCTGCATGCCCATTAAAATAACGGCTTTAATTGCTATTCACATTATTTTCGAGCTCCAAATTTAGTCTTTATGGTCATTATTATAACGGCTATAATCTTATATTCTGGACACGGTTATTAAATATTTTTGTATAGAAACATTTAATTTTTGTTTTATTACATTTCGCAACAGTAGGGTTATAAAACTATTTTGCATAGATACATTTAATTTTTATTTTATTACGTAATAGTATGTTTATCAATTCACAGCCGATGTTATTAACATCGGGCCTATATACTAGTCCTATAATAATAGTTAAAATTTATACTAAATTATTCATAATATCTTGTTAATATTTTAAATTTCAATCTGTATCCTGTAAACTAGTGTTTCTTATTTCTCGATATTTTTTATTTCTCGAGAAACGAAGATTCTCACTTTCTTCAAAAAAATTTCTCGAGGATTTCCGAGATTTTTTTTTATACTTCTTTTAATTGAAGTAATGGAAATTAAGGTTGATTTAAAAATGCACAGATGCCTTAAAAATCCATTTTAAAGTAGTGCTTTAGAAAATTTAATGTATTTAACGCTGAGTTGCCCATTCAAGTACGTTTTTAAGTTATAAAATCATTTGCAGCTTAAAAACTGTGTTTGTTTTCAGTATATGTGGGTTTTATCGTAGATAATGCATCTTTAAGTTGCTGTATTTTTTTTTGGCAGTTGATTCGAATGTACTAAACTCTTTAACTAGAGAACGGTTATTATTGAAATCATTTCCATGTTTGATTATCATCATCATCATCAGTATCTTCGTTTTCGTCTTATTTCTTTATATAAATAACCTTTAACACTGCTAAATGCAGTACATGATTATAACAAAGTAGTTGATGTGCTGGTGACAATCTTCCAAATTTTTGCATAACAGCAGCACCGTCTCATTTTTTTAAAATTTTATTAATAAAAGATCTCTATAGTAATTTTATAAAAAGTAATTAATTTTTACATAAATCAACAAAAAAATATTATTTTTTTCATTTACAAATTTCATTTAAGTTCATATTAAATTTACTAATTAGTTTAAAAAAAATCAAAAACGTTGATGAAATGTATAAAGTAAATATTATATGTATGTATACAGTAACCCCCCCCCCATAACGTCAAGATAGGTTCTACATTATAGGGGGAGACATAATAATCACTAAATGAAACTTTTTTTTTCTGGACATTTTTACGTGTTAACTACTTGTTTCAAATGCATTTGAAACTAATTTAAAAAATTTAAATTTGAATTTATTTGAAAAAAATGCGTTATAGGGATTACCGCCCCAAACCTTATAGGGAGGTTTACTGTATTTGATGTTTCATTTAAAAGTTTTATTAACTGTTCAAAAATAATAGCAGCGCGTAATCAATTTCGAAAAATTTTCGCATTGAGAATTCTCGTATTTGTGCAAATCGAGTGGCTGGCGGATAAATTTAAAAATTTTAATTTTTCATGTGGCTTTAGTTTCGAGCTATTGTTTTATTATATATTCATACAATAGTATGCGCTACGATGCAATTTTTACGGTGACCAAAATTTTTTTATACACGTTGTCATTTATTTTATTACGAAATCAATTAGGGACTAACTTTATATATCATTTTTAAACTAGTTATATTTTTGATTAGCATTTAAAAAAAATGCGATATGAAAATGTTGTTATTATTTGTTTTCATTAGTGATCTCATTCAATCAAAATTCTTTCGATTTTACGATTGAAAACAAACAACACGTGCGACATAATTGTTTTTTTTTTAATCTATTATTACAAGTTGAAATAATTGTATAATTATTTTATTGATTTGACACAATAATGATGACCCAAAAATTTATATATTAAAAATTGAAATAAAATAATTAAGTACATTCATCTCATCGTATACAATTTTCACTAATAATATTTGATAGAATCCAATATATGTTTAACCATTTGCGAAATTTCTTAGTTCGCGTATGAAAAGTTTTGGGAACAATATATTATGCGAAGGCGCATTGTTGAGGTTTTTCAAAACTAAAAGCTTTCAGTATTCTAAATTTGAACATATAATATTTTTCGTAGCCTTTTTTTCAACCTAATGAAACTTTAGCTTTTTCCATAACAATTTGAACTTAAAATTAAAAAAATAAAAACAACCTCTTGACCATTAACACTTTCAAAACCATGAAAATTAAAGATTGTTGAAACGAAGATAATGAAAATAAAAAAACCAAATTTTGTGAGAATCAAATAAATCGCCACCCCACTGTATTGTTCGCATATGGCGCAAAACTTTTTTGTATTATACACAAAATAAGCAACTTCGCAAACGACACATAACATATACAATATACATATCGTCAATAAGAAAGTCAAACACACATTTAAGTTTCACAAAATTCTTTTTTTATATATGGATCGATTATGCGATCCTCCCAATTTTTCTCAAATAGTCAGGGTGACCCTACGAAAACTCATCACGACCCGGGCAAACAGCTAAACGAGCGGCGGCGTACCTTTATTTACAACCTCCCCTAGCAGCGACGAATTATTTCAGCTAAGTAAATAAACTTATCATTTGTGCGCAGGCTATACGATACGGGCGCTTTTACACAACGCAATAAATCTCTGCAAAGCGACCTTTGACGACATATGGATTCGAATTATGAACGTTTTCCGCTTTCCATCGTGATTTGCGTTCGAATATTTTCAATTTTTCATTTTGTTTCGAGCGAGACATCTGTCGAATTGATCGATAATTATTTTTTATATACCGTGTTTACTATCGGTAGATTTTTTTAATTAAAACTTTTATAAGTGGAACAAAATATTCGGTTGGTATTTAAATAATTTTTCAGGTCAGTATTTAAGTATTTATTGTAATTTTACTAAGCGATCAGTATAAATAATAGTAATGTCAGTTAAATTTAAAAAATGACCGATTTTTTTACACGATTTTTCACTTTAACACGGTATAAAAATAAAAATGAAATGTATTATTATGCCACAATGGTAAGATTCGATGCAGGCCAGTATACTGTTATAATTATATATATTTAATAAAAAAATTCGATGCTTTTTAATGGTTTTACATAGTGAAATTTTTTCACATTACACATTCTTTATAAAGCAAATTTGGATGGAAATTCTATTCAAATACACTGATGGAACCTATCTCCAATTTTTATATGGTCACCATACATTTTTAACATAGTTTTTTTTACACGGTAATCTTTGAAACGTATCCCCCCCGTGTAAAAGGAGGATCGGTGTACAGTAAAACCCCCTATAACGTCCCCATCCCCCCTATATCGTTCGAATGCACTCAAATTCAAATTTTTCAATTTTTTTCAAATTTCATTTGAAACAAGCGGTTAACACGTAAAAAATTCCCAAAAAAATTTAAATTGAAAACCCTTAACCCCGTATAATGTGGAATCTATCTTGACGTTATAGGGGGTTTTACTGTATTATAAATAGTCAGTACTTATGGTTAAACATTGATTACGATTGAATTAAAATACGGACCAAATACTAAGAACCTTTTATAAACACGGATGAGAAATATTCAGTCAAAAACATATTATTGATTCGAATGTGAAATTGCATTTTAATAAACTGAAAATTTAAATATTGAATAGCTGTCTTTGTAATTGATAGCGAAAATGCACAAACGGTGCATCCTTGCGCAACGTCCTGTACACTTTTGATAGTCTTCTTTAATAGACATGCACCGAGTGCACTAATTGTAATATATGACCTTCTCGTCTTGTCGTCCATTATTGCATCTCCGTTTTCCGGCCAGGGAATTCTAACTTCGTTTCGTGTACGTCGTTCTAATTGCATTGTTGAAAGGTAGCATTTGTCTTTACTTCCCGCACCATATGTCGGTTTCGTGTTTCATTTTTTATTATTTTTTCTTGTTAGTGAAACTTAAATATGCGCGAATAATCTTTAGATTTCATATACGACAGTAATTATCGTTTTATACGGTTGTACGAATTTGCTGTATGTTTTAAATTGGGTTACGGTTCGTATGTGAAATTTTCATTTGTGTGATTTCGATAATGAAAATTAAGTTCTAGAATCTATTTACATCGCTGCAATTCCGAAAACTTCTGTTCGGATACAAAACTTGTTTTTTTAGATTCTTACCTCCATTTTTCGTAACTTGATATAGTAAATCTCCGATGTTTCAATTAAACTTCACACCAATTTTTAAGCTTCCCATCATCGTACGTAGCCTATATAAACACCTACCGCAGCATACAAATTTTCCGATAACTATTATTTCATATCAATTTTGAGAGTTTAAATAATAAAAATCACTCATTTCCAAATTTATGTGATCTTTATATAAATTTATCAGCCACATGTCAACATAATAATTCATTAATTTTGTCATTATTCATTAGAACTACTGATATAAAATTCTTTGCATATTTCATTTACGAAATGTTCAATATAGATAGATTCGTTAACATTTCGAAGTACAAAAACAGTCAACATTCATCAAAAAATACGTCATTTTCACATACAAAATGCACACCGTTCATGTGCATACTCGAATGCAACGTGCATTATTCACGCTTGTCTTCCGGCCAGGAAACCCTTCGGAAAGTTCCCCGACTTCGGTTTTCCCTCCAGATCTTCTGCACCACACCTGACCTCACCCCGATACATGATGTAGGTCGACTTGCCTCGAAATTACTCGTTTATATTTAACATGTGTTTGTGTGCATGTTTGGTTCCACAGAATTTAGAGTATCAAAATTCGTTCCGCCTTGGAAAGAGCGTATTACATATTCTGAAATATTATACCTAGTATATGTATATTTTTCGCTGTGGTTGTTCTAATTTTTCTTTGCGTTTTCATTTCAGAGGCCAGAACACATGGTGTTGGATACTATGCTCTCAGTGGAGACGAAGCGATTCGAGCACGTCAACAAGCAGAGCTGAAAAAACTACATGAAGAAACTGAACGTGCTCGAGTTGCTGCATCTGAAGCTAAAGCCAAACGTGAACATGCCCTGCAACTCAGGGTTAAGGCTGCCAGAGCTAGGCAACGAGCTCGAGCTGGATTACCTCCAGAAGAAGAAGATGAACCAGATCCTACGCAATCAGTCACAGCCAAATTGTTAGATTTTGTTGAAGAACAAAAAAAGATATCTGCAGAGAACGCAAACAAGGAGCGCGAGGCCAGAGAAGCTGAAGCGCGAAAGGAAAGGGAGAAGTTTGTACGAGAATGGGATTTGGGAAAAGAAGATATTGAGAAACGTCGACACAAGGTGATGACTCAAGAAGAATGGGTGGATAAGAAGAGACAAGAGAGACCCAAAGAATTCGCTCCTCCTCAATCAGCTTCGTATAAAAGCAAAAAGTTGACTACGTTCGATGATAAAAGATTTTCCTCGGAAAACGATCCGAAGAAACGTACTTGGGAAAATGTGAGACCTGGAATTAAACCCGATATTAAAATCAATTTAGGAGAAGATAAGAGTCAATCGCTGTATTTTACAACGAAAAAAAGAAAAGAAGACATAAAAAATAAATATTTCGATCCGAGCGTGAACTCCGAAGAAACTTTCGAACCCATACCTATCAGAGACGAGATAGAAGACTACGAACAGAATGAGAGAAAATCCAAACCCGAATGTAGGAAAGGTGCTGAAATTGAACCGCCCCCCACGTTCGAATACTACGGACCAGTCAACAAGAAAAGAAGAAGAGAGGACGAGAAAAAAATCGACGTAGGAGAATCTTTCGAGGTAGGACTGCAACTGCTCAAGGATAAGGCCGACAAGAAAGACAAGCGGAAGCCGAAAGAGTTTACTGAAGACTTTTGATTCGATACGCGAGTGATGTGGAAATGATGATTGTTATGTAAACCAAGTCCTTCGTAATTCACATTATCCGTTCTGGGGTGGATCTTGATGTTTGCTACTCTATATCCGGTGTAATGAGCAAATGCGGTCGCCTTGCAAACAGCTTATGTGATATCGATTTTCACTATTCTCAAATGTATCATGTATGCTATGCATATCTGGTATTTTCTTATTTTAAGTTTGTACCATACTCAAAATGTATAAATATTAATATTTAATTAAACATTAGTGTGAGGAAGAATATATGGTTTTTAAATTATTTATTTCCCCACAATCGTTCTGTTGCGTTTTAAAGTAAAATTATTATAAAACCTTTTAGGATCCATGAAAATAATTATTCCCAATAGAATTGCATCTATAGGAAATCAGAGAATATTCTGCAACTGGAGATTTTATTTGTTCAATTGACAATAATTCAATATTCTTATGATTTGTTTGGAACTAATTTTTACATAATTTCTTTATTAACCTTGCATACTAGTGAGCACTATGCCTATGTAAATTGTAAAATAAACATTTGAGATGAAGCATTTTCACCAAAAAAGTATATTTTGGTTGAAAATAATATGTAGATAAAAGTATAATATGAATAAATTAAGTTTTTTATAAAATTATCTTTAAAATTATAAATATAAATAATTTAATGTAATTTAAAGTAATAACTATGCTTAAATAGAGTTTTAGCGTCTTGAATTTATTCAAATGTAAATTAGCAACATTTATCAGTCAGTTACTTTGTTGCTAGTAAAGTTCTTTTTATAGAAGACAAAAGCCGAATTTAAATAGTTTTTTTATCAACAAATTAATTGCGAATTATATCTAACAAATTTTTGGAAATATCACGTTCATAGCTTTAAGGCATCAGTGGCCACCATGTATTAAAGATTTTTCGCCGCAACGTAAATATTATTACTTTTTTCAAACTTAAGCTTAAGAATTTCTTATTAGCTTCAGGTCACAAAAAAAACAGTTTTTTTTAACATAAGCGTATTATATTATACATAACTTAACAACCAATATGTTTTCTACAATATTTAATTGACACTAAACTTTTGAATGACAATTAAAGATCCTGAACATTTTATATTAACTGGAAAATATTTCAATCTATTTTTTTTTTGTAACAAAATTACTTTTGACTTTTTCGTTTTTATGATAAGTAAGGCTTATTGTTAAAATTAATCATTATTTCGAAAAATTAAAAAGATTAAGGAAACATTCAAAATAATGAAATTCAAATTGAAGATAAAAAGATGACGGTTTAATGTGTTATGAAATAAAATTGAATAATTAAAATTTTTCCAAATTATAACCAGAGGGTCGTATTAAACTCTATAACACTATGTGAATCTTAAGCCATAACAGCAGCTAAGTGCAGCAGCAGCAGCAGCAGTGAAGTATGCTCAATGTCTTCACTCGATCCAGTTTGAGCATCAACAGAAATTTTTATGTTTTTGTCGAGCCTATGTTCCAAGTATTCTGAAGGTCATGTGGTTAGTTGACAGAAAATCTAGATGCAGATCTGATATTTTTTCATTTAGTGCTCAAAGATATGAGTTCAGTTAGAGAAACAACTGAATATGAAGGCCCCGATATGTTGTCATCACTTTGAAAGTTATCCAAAATACATGTAAGTATAAATTGATCGCTATGGATTACTATTTGCTGCCTGCTACTGAAATCGCCCTCCGATCTCACATTATCACTTGGATCTTGTATCATAAAATAATCGTTAAGCGATCTGGCAATCCAAAAAAATTGATTGTACAATTTTGACCCAGGGGAATACTCCGAACAGAAAATGATTTCCCTCATGTATAAAAATAACGCAGAAGGGATTCTTCATACGACCTTTGGAAAATTCCAAACTAAATTCAAACATTCATATGTGCATTCCAGAGGAGTCTTCTTTTATTAATTATATACTCCTGAAGTCAATATAAAAATTAATCACTGAACATTAATGAAAATATAATACGAGTTTGATATACCTTAGAAATAGTTTTAACTCCAGTAACTAAAATTTGTGCTGCCATGTCTAAAGCGTTTTTTTTTTTAATATAGTCACATCTCTTTCAATGTGAAAACATTTTTTGTCTCGATTCGAAACTCGACGTAAAGTTCCAGTTAAGCCACACTCACAATAAGATTATCAATCACTTTTGCATTTTGAAATATTTCTATCAATTTGTCTGTAGAATATGGACCTGCATTTTCTTTCGCTCTAACTAACGGGTATTTTTCTATAACTGCAAAACTAAAATGCAACAAATTAATTAATAATGGAGAAGAGGAATGTTGAGATTAATATTAAAATCATACATCGTACATCTTCCCCTTATGTCATCATCATCATCATCATTGTCGACCCGTTGTGTATCCATTGCAGGTCTCCCCATCAAATATTGGGGGTCTAGGCTATATACCTTATCCTTATCCTTATATAACTTATCCGAGAGCCAACCTCATATCGATTCACGTATCGTAATCGGTAAGAATCGTACAATCCTAAAATCAAATTGAAAATCGACTACTGTGTCACACCGAGTTGCGTTAGTTTTTCTAAACATTTTCTCAGGTGTTAAAGAAACAGAAACAGATATAGTTTAAAGTAGTTGCAATTAAAACGATAAAAAATATCAACTTTCACCTTATCTTATAACATCGATCGAGCTCAAGTCCGCAACACTGTATTTAGATCAACTGACTCGAAGCGAAACTTCAAAAGTAAACGTCAAACTGACAACAGTTCTAGCAGCCTTTCGTTCGTCCAACTACGTAATTTTGCGTATGCTATGAAAGGATTGACCTATGTTTAGTATCGAAAAATCCAAGATTAATTTCATTAACAGTTCACATACTTCATTCAAAGACATTTTCAGATAACCATTTCAGTATAACAATTTAACTTGTTCGTAAAAACTGAAGGTCAACGTTACATTGTCGAGCCTGCATTTCGAGAAGACACCGTTACAGATGGCAGCACTGTAATAGTTAGAGTGGTGGCGGTGGGTGTCACTTTGAGACGTGTGTTAACTTCGATTGGGATTATCGAATTACGATGGCAGCCGCTGCTCGTCTCCTCGTTCGCGCCAAAGGTAATCTCCATTTAAATTTTTGACAACCGAACGATCGCTTTCTCCACCGTCATCGTTGACCTACTGTACCATTGCACCAATACGGTTTTTTTTCCATCAACCCATATATACATATTGATTTGACTCAATATTATATTTGAAATCTGTATACACATATGTATTAGTGGTTCGATATATATGTGAAATTGTTCATTTTTAAGTATTAATGTCAAATTCTTACTTGGCATAAACATAACCTCACATTCTCACTTATCGGTTTACGTTCATTACGACCATTGTACTCGTACATAGTTCGGCGTGTGGTATTTTAAATATTGTATTTCGTTGTTTCGCACTTTTTTTATTTAATATTTTGATTGAAAGTTGCGTGTTATGCAATAGGTTTTCGTTTTAAATCCCGCTATTTTTCGATATGTACGAATCGAAATTTTAAAGGCACGTACATTTCTCGACTCAACTGTACCAACGGATGTTAAAATGAATTCGTTTTCAAATCGAAAATTTTTCAATAATCCGATATTCAATCGACGACGCCCTTTATTGCACGTTATCTCCTACGATTGGCAATCGAAACATTCTTATAAAAAAACTTTATCATTGCCAATTTTCAAATGATGTTTTTTTCATGTTATAGAATAGATTTTATAGTAGTCGAAAAGTGACGTTTTTCTAGTCGCGAAATCTGCACGCTTTCAAGGTCAAGATTTTGTCTATAATTACGACTCGTTTCATAATTACTGTGTTTACATCCTTAGAAAATCCCAGTTTTCGTCATTTTCAGTCCCGTAATTCGCTCTAAAAACGAAAGTGTTTTCGCTCGATTATCGTCTAGTTCCAAAGGTCGTTCACTTTGATCCGAAGGCGAAAGCTTCGCGCCCAACAAAACTACAAATCAAACTGTTTTCATGTTTATCATACATTTAACGACCTGATTAGTTTCATCCGCGGTCCTATTCGTGAATTCCGCACGCGCGAATTACGAACGTCACAAATTACGATCTAATTTCGCAATTGTGTCCGACGACCCGTTCATACGTGTATATTTTTGAAAACACGCATACAATCATATGTTCTACTAAACTGCAACAAAAAAGCTAATAAAACTGACGAGGGTTGTCAATTTTCAAATTCGAAATTTCGGCTGTTGTTCCTAAGTAGGTACACGATGTTTTTGATTTTTTCCCCAATTTCCGAATCTTTTGTGAAAATTAGCGTCAAATTTGAGCATAATGAGGGGCCTTGTGCTTCACACTTGACCGCTCCCTTCTCTGCTCGGTCAATTTGTGCGGTACCCGTTTATCCATTTTTTTTACCTTCCCTGTTACATCCAGATATCTTGAAATACTTGATTTTGAAGCCTTGCGGTCTAATGCTAAATTTCGACCAGTTTTTTGAAATGTGAAATTTTTATTCTGGAGCGGTACTCCACCTCGAAATAAAGTGGTGGAGCGGCGCTCCAGGGTGCTCCTGCCCCACTACGCCACCGACAATATGATACTAAAATAACTGTATCGAACGAATACACACCTGTTCGTGTATTCTTTGCGTTTTTCGCGGGAGATTTTGTCGATGTCGTAAAAATGGGCGCCGTCGCCAGACCTCGTGACACATGCGCAGGCACATGTTAAAAAGATGGTGGTCGCTCAAAAAGTGTACCGAATGCTTAGAGCGTTTTCGGCTAGGCTAGTATGGCGTCTAGGTCACGGTTGTGTCTATATATAATCTCTGTCAGTAACGCTTTGCTCCACATTTGTGGCTGTCCAAAGAATGCCGCCCGAAATGAAAGACAATTGCTTTGTATTGTCTCTGGCCGACCCTAAATTGTCGATAGTTGAAATCGTTGAATGTCGTAACCTTTGGTTTTTCGATTTCTTGGATATTGATTTCACTATGTAATGTTCATTACTGAATAAGATCTTTTTGATGTCGCGAAAAATTTTAATGTATTGAGGATAATGTCCTAAATAGGGTTACCAATCGTCCCGGATTGGCTAGGATTGTCCCGGGATTGGTATCGCTGTCCTGTATCCCGGACAAGTACAAAATTGCCCCGGAAATTCAGAGAAAAGAATCAGATTAAATTAAAAATTACAAATACGACTTACTAGTGAATTGTGTGCAGAATTCGACTGACTCTTAATGATAATGATGTTCAGTATTGAGCATGGCCGTAGCCAGGATACTTTTAAGAGGGGGGGGGGGTATCACGATCGGGTGTTATGGTCTAACATAAATCTCATAACTTAAATACAAGCACAGAGCAGGGATATAAGAGGAGAGGGACAGCCCTCCCCTTGGCTATGGCCATAGTTTAGAGCTATTTGTCCCGGAATCAACACAGAAAAAGTTGACAACCCTAGCTCTAAAGCGTCTCACAGCTTTCCATGTACATATAAAATAAAAATTTAGTATTTTTTTTTAATTCCTATTTTCGTCTTAATGGTGGTCCATTTTGTATGCTGGATTTAAATTTTAAATTAAACACATTTCTTTTTCGTCGATTTCTAAAGTAGAATTGTTGAGAATAATTATGGAATAGAATGTCATCCAGATGACCACCGTGTCTGTGCTGTCAAACCATGATCCTTTTGATCAAATTTTCAAAGACTTTTTCTAAATTTTTTGGCTCAATTTCAGTAATAACGCATTGGATTTCTGTATTTTGCTCAGTAATTGTTTTTTGTTTGTTAGCATAGGCTTTGGACTTTACCGAACCCCAGAGAAAAAATCCCACGGCAACAAGTCCCAAGATCTAGGTGGCCAATCAACTTCAACATTTTTCGAAACCACAAAACTGGGAAAACGTTGACTTAACAAATCGATAGTTTCTCTTGTCGTATGGCATGTAGCTCCATCCTGTTGAAACCAAATTTCATTAAGGTCCATATTGTCCAATTGATCTGAAAATTTTTTTAATTCATTTTTGAATAATAATCAAAAATTACAAAATGTACCTGAAGAGTCTTTGGAGAACTTTCAAAATACAATAATAATGTAGTACATATTTTGGTTTTTGTATGTGTTTATGACAATGTATTTTTCCCATATGTATTACTATTTTCATTGTTGCAATCCCTTCACTACAAATTCTCACGAGGCGCCACTGGATCGAATCCATGTATTGGCTGCAATTTTTGTAGTATAACTTTAGGGCTATGTATAACGATGCAAATCAGGTTTCAGAATCGCGTTTATAACTAATATATCTTTTCTGTTTCCATGTTTTAAAAAAAGTTATTGAAGGATAGCAATTTTTTTTAATCCTGTATTGGTTTGAAATTTTACAAAATAAACGTAACATATTTTTAAATTTTGCATATCGATTATTTTCTAGATGCAGTCGTTCTCACAAACGTCCGATTTAGTTCCCAATATAGTCAGACTCGGAAAAATTTGAAACTCAATGCCAATACGAAAGTCATATGTCAGGTTTGTACCTCTATTCAAATATGGTTTATTTTTGTTTTCATATTAATCAAGTTTTTTTATTTTAGGGTTTCACAGGCAAGCAAGCCACTTTCCATATGAAACAAGCTATCGAATATGGAACAAAAGTTGTCGGAGGTGTGTCGCCCGGCAAAGGAGGAAAATCTCATTTAGAACTCCCCGTATTTAATAGCGTCGCAGAAGCTAGGAATGCAACAGGTGCCGATGCATCCGTCATATACGTTCCTCCACCAGCGGCTGCCAATGCCATTATTGAAGCTATCGATGCTCAAATGCCCTTGATTGTGTGCATCACAGAAGGGATCCCACAACATGTGCGATTTTAAAATGATTCAATACTTAAATTTAGTTTTAATTTTTTAACTAAACAATATATTTTTTATAGGACATGGTGCGTGTAAAACATAAACTTCTCAGGCAAAACGTTTCCCGTCTTGTTGGACCGAATTGTCCCGGAATTATAGCACCAGAACAGTGCAAAATTGGAATCATGCCTGGGCATATTCACAAAAAGGGCTGCGTCGGAGTTGTGTCTCGTTCTGGTACACTTACCTACGAAGCTGTACAACAAACTACCGAGGTTCGAATTCAATACATGGACTATTTTATCTTTAAATCAAAATCTACATTGTTTTTTTTTCGTTTCAGGTCGGTTTGGGACAGACTTTGTGTGTTGGTATCGGTGGGGATCCGTTCAACGGCACCGACTTCATCGATTGCTTAGACGTCTTTTTGAAAGATCCCGAAACACAAGGCATTATATTTATTGGTGAAATCGGAGGCGTAGCAGAGGAACAAGCTGCCGAATATCTTATCAAGCATAATTCGGTATGTTCATAAAATTTTTTTACAGATTAAAGTGTATTTTTAATTAAAAATTTTGATTTTTAGCTTTTGCATAATCTGATAAAGCTTTCTTTTTTTTAATATATTATTTGTATTTATAATTTTGACAGGCTGGCAAGGTTAGTGGTTCTGTAGGATATATGATTTGAAGAAGTTTTAATTTGTTTTATTATGAAAGATAAGAGGTTTTAATTTTTTTCGGAAAGAACTCATCTCTTTTTCGACACATATTCTGTTGCCATCTGATCAAGTTTGATTCAGATCTATGTATTTTCATAAATATTGCATTGCTTTTATATATTTCGTTTAAAATATTGGTGCATTTACAAATATAATATCTATACCAATCTTCATAAATAGAGTATTTTTAAACGATGCTTGCAAACTTATTCTTGAAGTTGATAGTCATTAATTTTACTGTTGCAATCATCATGCAGTCATGAAAATTCAATTTTAAAAGTCACAATTGAAATTGCGCTACTTCTTTTCATATTACAACTTATATAATATAATATTATTCTTACTACACATGAGTAATGATCATTAAAAAGTATTTTTCGCATGGCAGTTTTATTTAGCATGTCAATTAGTTTAGGGGAACGCCTGATACATATATCTTTCATTATCAGCATTGTATAATAATTTTTTTCTAACTGTAGGGTATCAAAGCGAAACCAGTAGTGTCATTCATCGCTGGTTTGTCTGCTCCACCCGGCAGAAGAATGGGTCACGCCGGTGCAATCATTTCCGGTGGCAAAGGTGGAGCTCAAGGTAAAATCGATGCTCTCAAAGCAGCAGGCGTCATCGTCACGCCGTCACCAGCCAAAATGGGTCAAGAATTATTAAAAGAGATGAAACGGCTCGAGCTTGTCTAATTGTTACATTATTAATTGTTATATGTATAAATATATACACATAGTATGATTAAAGTGATCCATTTTCGATTAATTATACTCTATTAGTAAAATTATAACATCTGTAATGTAGACTCAAATCCTGAAATTATTGTTGATCTGTGTTTCATATGACAGATGTTCGGCCTTGCCATACTCATCAAGAATGATTATTTTTTATGAAGTTTTATTAAAGGATTTGAGCAAATCCTGTTTGAGATAAGTTGTCCTCAAATTTTTAATCTTATTTTATGTGTATGTGAGCACGCGCGCAGTTCTATGAACATATATTATGGTAAAAATAAATATTATTGCCTTTTAAATTCATGTTTTTGTGCCTTCATATTTTTTTTATTCTTGCACACGAGAATATGTATATTCCTATAAATTGCGACTTTTTCACTTGATAAAATCATGCCGAAATATATTTTTGTTACTAAATATAACATATTATTTTTAAATTTTATTTATAAACGAATGTAAATTATTTATGGTTAATATATTTGCATTTTATTTGATACTATTTGTTTTAGTATCCATATTTGGCAATAATACACAAATGAAATTGAAAACAACAACTACAAATAAATATTTGTCAAAATGATTTTTTTTGTATTATTTTTACATTTAGATCCATATGCAAATTTTCTACACATACCTATATGACTTTGAGAGTACATCAATAAACGTAGTTTGTCCATTATTGAAATATTTCTTGACAAATTTTATATTAATCAGGAATATACTAAAATGCAAACAATATCATGTACATATGTTTCAAATATTGGATTTAGCAATTAGCAGTAGAATAAATCGACACGCATGCTACATTTATTTACTATTTCTATTTCTATTCACATGCAGGACCATTTTTTTATAATTTTAAGTTATTACACAAATAATTATCGGATTGTTTATTTATTTAATATTTTCTATGCAATTGTTACTTGTACAATTACTGACATGATGTTTCATGATTATGTAATGAAAATTGTCCGCAGAAAAATGTAAAATCTAATATCGAAATACTATAATTAAAATAATCATATTTTAACATTGATTCTGTGTAATATTCATACGGAATTAATTCTCACCTGTTATAAAAAAAAAAAATTAAATTGTGCACAAATAAAATAAATTGATGGTTTATAAAATGAATCGATAATATTTAATTTCAACCTCTTCATCATCCGAGACTAACAATCAGTTGGTCAGTTTTATTGAAACATCAAAAATGTCAAAAGAGACTATAAATTGTGTATTATATTTTTAGAATAAATGCTTTGCAGACGTTTCAAAAAAACGTACACTTGAGTGTGCGCTAGTGTAATTTACGCAAACGTCTGACCATCAATATTTACTGGCAATGCTGTCAACTCACGTTTTCATAAATTTATGACTATGAAAAACTGAACTGGAAGAAATAACACGATAGTTTTGAATTTGATTAAGATTCATTATCTTTTTCTTGGTGTCAGTTATGGTTGGCGTATTGAATGTTTCGACCATATCGACAGTCTTGCGCGGGACTGACCCCTTAATTGACAGGGTAGCTTGTTGTTTATTAACGATTCGCTATGTGAGTATGTATTTGTTATTAAATCATTTATTTTCACATCGTGTTTATAGTTAAGGTCATTTTATTTCACCGATTCGTTCTTTTCAATTTTTTTTACATTATGAGAGAAAAATGATAATATTCGATTGTAAGAGTTGGGGCATAAGACCCAGGACCCCTAAATTTAAAAATAATTACAAATTTTACTTTATTGTGAGAATTAAGTCGAGGTATATTTCATGATTGTGAATAAAATATTTTGAACGCACATACAAATACATACAAAAAATTGTTTGGTCCCCCTGTTATATTCGATTCAAAAATTTTAGTAGTAATTTCTATGATACACCAATCAATGTACCTATTTTTTTCTCTCAAAGTGTCGAGTTGTTTTGCCAATAAATACTTGGATGTTTTGAGTTTACAGAATATGTTGTCTATTTATTTTATTGATTTGCTATTTTATCTATTTCTTTCATAATAAAATTGATTGTTTAAAATGTAGTTTTGGAATTGTCTGCATCAACAAGTTTGAAATATTTGTTTGATTTTAGATTTATTCCTGAAAACTTCTCCATATTTGATTATATTTGATCATATTATCATAAATGAATAATTTGCGAAGAAAAAGAAAGGCTGTTACAGCTATCGAAGATGAAATTATCGAAAGGGTTAATGACTATCCCATAATAGTTTCGAGTTATTTTATGAACAATGAAACAAATGTTTCTTCTCAATTATTAAAAATTTCCGACTCATTAAATTCTAACATAAATAATTTGAATTTTTCAAAACCTATTAAGTATATTTACAATCCTACGATATATGCTCACGACCCTTTTAAAAAATATGTTGAAAGATTTGGAAATTCAGAAAAACACGTTGTTTTAATCGGAATGAATCCAGGACCTTTTGGAATGTCTCAAACCGGTGTAAATGTTAAATGCAAGCCGTTCAATATATATTATTTCAAAATATTATGATGATTAATAAAATTTGCAAATCAGGTACCGTTTGGAGAAATAAATGCTGTAAAATCGTGGTTAAATATCACCGGAATAGTTAATAAACCAGACAAAGAGTGCCCGAATCGCCAAGTTTTGGGATTTGATTGTCAGCGTTCAGAAGTTTGTTCTTTATTGTTTAATATATTATATGTATCTTATATCCCTTTCAGTCAATTTATAATTTCAAAATTTATTGTTCTAGGTGAGCGGAAAACGATTTTGGGACTTGGCAAAAACTTTGTGTGACACTCCAGAAAATTTTTTCAAGAACGCTTTTATCTACAATTATTGTCCTTTACAATTCATTGGAGATTCTGGTATAAATATTACACCTGTGGATATAAAAGTATTATATATTTTGAGTATAATTTTCAAATAAAAAAGAAACATTCTTATATGATTGATTTGTATTATAGATAACAGAACGAGAAAAATTATACGAATTCTGCGATGATTCTTTATTGGAAACTATCAAAATTTTGAATCCCAAGATTTTAGTGGGTATTGGTAGTTTTGCCGAGAAAAGATTGAAAAAACTGTATGGCAATAAAAGTTCATTGAGAGTAATTATTCTTTTTCTTTCGAATTATTTTTCTTATATAACAATTATCATATTTTTTTTTTTTGCAAAAATTCTTAGATATGTTGTATACCGCATCCAAGTCCGAGGTCTCTGAACAATACAGATTGGAAAAATAAAACAATTAAGCATATGCAATCGTTGGATTTGCTGCAGTATTTTACAAAATAATTTTCTATATTTAACATTCAAATGCTCGAATCGAGATTTTTTTAAATATTAATTTAGGTTAATCTAAAATAAACATTCGATAAGTAGTATATTAAGATGGATGAATCGTTTATGAAACGTGCTTTAGTCAAAGCGGAAGAAGCACTCGAGGCCCAAGAGGTTCCAGTGGGATGTGTGTTCAGCATTGATTCGAAAATTATCGCCGAAGGTCGCAATACAGTAAACGAAACCAAGAATCCGACTAGACATGCCGAAATGAATTGTATCGATGCGACAATTGAGTATTGTAAAGCTAACGATTTAGATTCGATCGACACATTTAAGAAAGTGTGCGTAACTGTGACGGTGGAGCCGTGCATAATGTGCGCGGAGGCTTTGTTCAATGTAGGCGTCGCCAAAGTTATGTATGGCTGCGTGAACGATAGATTCGGAGGAAAAACTGTGTTTGACGTTTCAAATATTCACAAATCATCTTACACGCAATCGAGTGGTTTTTCAGCTGACGAAGCCATGAACCTTTTGAAAAAGTTTTATAAGGGCACTAATCCTGCAGCCCCCGAATCCAAAGTGAAAAAGAAGAATTGATTTGTTATAAATTTTGTATTTTTTTTTATGTAAGATTTTATGAAATAAACTTATTTTCAATAATTGAGTTAATTCTGATTGGGATGTTATGTAAATATGAGTATCTCAAAAATATAAAAGTTCACAACTTTTTGATTTTCATTATTTTTTTTTACCAAAATTAACAAGAAGTTAAGGCTTAAATTAGACTTCAATTTCTCAAAAAGCCTTACAAGTCAAGGACAAGGGGCAGTGCTCCAAAAACTGACACTTAATTTCATAGGATTGAGTGACGTAGAAATTCGAAACAAAAAAGTAAACGATAAATCTTTCTACTTCCATTACATGAGAATAATCTATTTTTATTTCGAAATTTTTGAAACCTCGTGTTGATAGATTTTATTTAAAGAAAATAGAGTTTCTAATCCAAAAACGGCGATAGTTAACAAGTTAAAAGCGATAACGAAAAGATATGTCCCCAGATTCCAAAGTGTGCAACACGTATCGTTTGAACTTTTGTCGCTCCATCTAAAAAATTTCTGACCCAGAATGCTCATTGATTAACACTTTTTCGGGAGGCTGTAAGAGTGACTTTTGAATTGCGTGATCGTAAAATTTTACGAAGCCCCCTTTTTTGTACGAACATGTTAATTTTAGTTTCGGTTCACGACACGAAATTAAAGATAAAACGAGAAAAAAGCGTTTCGAACATATATAGGGAAAGAATGCAGCGGTCAAAAACGATTGTCAAAAAAGACGCCGAGTGGAACGGAACGTCGCGTAACATTCTTCCGTTGAACGGAAAGAATAAAGGCAAAAATAAGAGTTTGGTGTTTAGCATTCAAGTTGAAAATCGGCACTAGGCTGAGGGGTAGGGTAGGCTGCTGGGCCACGCGGGGGTTCGCGATGTGGGCCCCGCCGCGTCGGTCGGCGCCCGGAAGCGGGGGCGGAGCCTCTCAGGCCGTCCCCGCAGCACCCTCCGCGCCCCCCGTGCCTCCCGTGCCGCCTTCGCCCCTTCATGTGCTTTTGCAGATGGGCTTTCCGAGGCACAGAGCGTTAGTGTTATCTCTTACCTATCTACGTTTTTATCTCGAGAGCTTTGTGTCTGATGAACGGTAACCAGATAAATACGTGCACTTTACATGCTAATTTGTAACTTGTTTAATTTTCATAGAGCTAAAGCATCCCTTGTTACTTGACTTTAACTTTTGATAAGATTCAGAGGATCAAATGAACCTTACCGTCGACTATCTTCTTTTAACATTTTAACAATAAATATTACAACTTCCCAAATTAACAATATCAACAAAGAGATAACGTAAGAAAGTATTAGAAAATACATTTATATGGTGACAAATAAAACATATCAATATGTTTTAAGGTTTGTAAACAATTTTCGGTCTTGAAATCGATTGAATTTTTGTAATGGATTCTGGTTATGTGCAGATTTGTCCAACAACTGTGATGAGCTTATTCATTCAAACAAATATTTTATATTGTTTACATTGTTCCTTCAATAAACCTTTTATTTGTACAAACTTATTTTTATATTTATGAAATTTTCAGGGTAAAAGCTTTAGCGGCCACAGGAAACAAAAGTGTGCAGTTGGCTTCCGATTGGTTGTTGACTCATGTCAGCGACACAACGATAGATGAAGATATACCGAGAGAATACATTTTGTACGCCTGTCCTACTGGGCCGCTCTATGAACAATTGCGAGATTTTTGGATCAAATCTAAAGAACTTTTCAGCTGGAACGGCGCACATAACTATTTACCTCACATCACTTTGGTGTCGTTTTTCAAGGTGAATTATCATTCCCTGTATATGTATTTATGATTTATGAGGTTTTAATCTTTTTGGTTTATGTTCGTGATTTATGAGGTTTTAATCTATTTAATTTATGTTGATAATTTACGTTACAGGCTCCCGACGAATGCTCATTACAATTGTCGAAGGTTCTAAAACATGTCATCGAAACCGTCGGACAGCCGCCGGACGATTTTCTCAAACTCGATATGTATACCAGCCCGAATTTCATGGGACTGTTTGTGTCAGAAGATCATGCGGAATATTTAAAGAACGTTGCCGTTCAATATGTCAAACAAGTGTCTTCTTCTAGTAAGTTTTCATATTTTCAAAACAATATTCAATTTCTTTGAACCTATAACGTTCATTTTACTAATATGAAAATAACTAACAATAGTTTCTATATATTGGCATTTAATTTTTTCTTACATGTTTACGATGAACTTTGATTTAATTACGATATACTTTCAATAAAATGTACGAAATTTTTCTCAGCATTAACAAAAATATATATGTATATATATTTTGAAGTTTTTTTATTCTTTAGATGATTTTTTTCAAAATATATTAAATCATAGTATTACTATCGAATCATCTTTCTATTTCCTTGAAATTTCTGATTAGTCGGTCTTACTGTGGACACTTATGAACAGTTGGATGCTCTCGCTACGTGCTTCCCTTGGTGTGCAGTACCTCAAGAACCTCCGCAACCTTGTAAGAAAAGTATCTAGTATGCTTGATTGTGATTTTGCTTTACGTTTATTTTTCTGACTTTTGCTTTTGTATCAAACAATTTTAACGATCCGATAGTCTCGTATTTTATCATTATAAATATATAAATGCATGTTTGTTTTATGCTGAAGAAGAATCTTACGTTTTGAACATTTTTAGTATTTAAATAAAATATTCACCTGAAATTTTTTTTTTTAAATTTGTTACTGTTTCAGCTATTTGTTTAGAGCCACATGTTAAATCGTTGCACTTGACTTTGGCTTATCAGTTCCCCTCGAGTGTTTATAAACCCTTGAAAGAATTAGCAGAGAGCTTAGTGCCGTTTGAAAAAGCCGTCTGGGAATTGCGCTTATATTCGAGAGATTCTCGTCTGTCGACTCATCACGTACGTTCATATTCTTTTTTCTATTTTATGATTTCATTTCAACTATACGTGAAAATAATTAAATAAAAAATTAGGTTCATAAGGTGAAACACGAATATAGTTCTGTAGAAAATGATGAACTTGAACTGCGTCTCGGAGATTATATCTACATTGAGGAAGGTGCTTTGAAGAATTCTGCAGACGGGTGGGTGCAAGGCATATCGTGGCTTACGGGAATATCTGGATATTTGCCTGCTGTATACACAGAACGGACTGCTGAATCTGATGCTTGGACCTTGCACAGATCCACTCCATTAGGTCATCAGAATCGTTAGTTTTTTTATTTATTTTATGAGGAAAAAATATAAGAGATTGCCATCAATACATTAATATATGAACGTTGCTCATATTAGTGACAATGGATAACAAGTCTTCATCTAAAACTACATCATCTAATGAATCGTTAAGTCATATAAATACTTCGGACTCTAAAAATGTTGATGCTGATGCGACTGATGTTTCAAAGCAATTAACTGAAAAAGAACAATGGGCAAACAACCAGATGTCATCAGAAATGTCAGAATTGCTCACTAGAGTAACTCTTAACACTGATAACGGTATTGGTCTTTTTTTTTATAAATGGATTAATATTTATTTTCTAATCTATTAAAAAAACATGACCTTTGCTTCTTATTTACAGATATTGAAAAAAATTTTGACAGTAAATGTGAAGCTGTTTCTAACGATATGTCGAGCGGAGACGATGTAAGTAAATATAAATAATTTTGAAACGTAAATTTGTACATTTCAAAACTCAAATAATTATAATTTCCAGAACGATGTTGAGAAATCGGCCGTTCGAAATTTATATGTTATGCGTCATGGAGAACGGGTAGATTTTACATACGGCACTTGGGTGCAGTTTTGTTTCGATGAGCACGATAATTATATTAGAAAAGATATGAATATGCCACCATCACTCCCGAAACGGTAAAACTATTTATGCATGTGTTATATTTAACAAAGAATTTTCAAATGCCTAATTTTTAGATGCGGAGGTTCTGAAGCATATGCTTCAGATTGTCCTTTAACAATGGTTGGTCTTCTGCAAGCACGATCAGTCGGCGAAAGTCTAAAATTATCAGGTGTTACTATATCACATGTATATTGTTCTCCTTCATATAGATGCATTCAAACAACTCAAGCTGTACTCGATGGTACATAAACTCTTAAACATTTTTTTTAAAGTAATATCTTTAAAAAATAATTTTTTTTTCAAGGACTCGAAGCTCCATCATCTGTAAAAATTTGCATAGAACCTAGTCTTTTTGAATGGTTAGTTTGGTATCCGAAGGGACCACCGATGTGGATGACTCCACAAGAACTTCACACTGCCAACTACAATATCGATCTAGAATATGAGCCTATGATGAAAGTGGGTGAACCGCCGTTTATTGAGATTTCCGAAGATCAAGACTGCTTAGAAAACTGTTGTCAATTTTATGAAAGGAATGGAAATTTCGTTAGCAAGATTTTGAAAGACACTGAAAAGACAGGTCCAAATTATACATTTTACTTATTTTAGTTTATTTCTTTGTATTGTATTAATTTTAATGTTCAAATTTAGGTGGTGGAGCTGTGTTTTTGGTAGGTCATGCGGTTACATTGGACACGGCGTGGCGAGGGCTTTCAGGTTTGGGAGTACGGGACAGTATGAACTTCGGCACAATAATGAAAGGAGTGCCATATTGCAGCCTTACAGCTTTGAGAGGTCCACCGTGGGAGCTGGTACCTCCGCCGTGTCTTCCTTTTATGAATTCATCTAATAAAAGATTCGATTGGAAAATTTTGAAATAACCGATTTTAAAAACCAAAAACTGATATTTTTTTACACTGTATCTATGCTTGATTGTATTTT